>BQNB010077456.1:0-30837 GCA_026074375.1 Tanacetum coccineum | reverse complement strand
TTCATGTTCGACTCAATATTTTGAGGCTAACACCCTTTCCCAATGTTGATGACGCGGAGTTGAATGTTCCGGAATGACTCTTTCATTTGCTTATGTTGTTTTGCTAAGATAGTTTTTCGTGGCCATGTGTGGTCTCTTTGCTATGGCCTTTTGCATGTATACAATATTTCTAACAGTTTTTATCCGTTAGGTACCGCGGTCATTTGTGACCTTTTTGTTGCGGTGAAATGTACTTGTACGATTTTTAATGTTTTAATGCTTAATATGTTTTCGCTGTCGTTTTAATATCATGTTGATATGTTTATACTGATAGTCTTTGTTTGAATATTGTTGGGTTATTCTCCCTATACTGGGTTTGCAATACCTCTTATGTATAATTGAGTGAATTTTGAGGTTACTCATCCTTCTGTTATGCGGAATAACATTGATTGGGTCGTGCCCTATTACGTGCGCGTCTTAATCACATAAAAAATAACTTTGCAAAGTAAAGGACAAACAAAATTTAAAGTAAAATTTGTGAAGGTAGCTAGGTGTAACCTTTTCCTTTTTTATGTTCTGAATATTCCATTTATAGTCCTTTGACTATTTGACTTTGGTCAGTTTATTCAGATTTGTACCGTGTTGACGGTGGAAATTTTTATGAGATATGTGATGATTTGAGATTTATTGTGATTAATAATCCCTTTTGGAAGGTATTATGGTGTTATGTGTATTCCGGGTGGTTTGACCCGTGAATTTTGAGAAATGCCGAAAAGCGAGTCCGACACGTCCGTTAATGTCTAAATTGAGTTTTGAAGGGTGTAAAGTGAAAATATGTCATGTGAATACTCTAGGTTAATGGAAAAGTATTTTTAAAGTGAATAAAAATGCTAATTAACTTTGGGGTAAATTTTACGGTTGAGTTTTACGAGCATTTAAGTGATCCCGACACGAAAAGAAAGGCCCGGGACTCCCTAGGATCCCTTGACCGGTCATAGCAAGAGAAGGGAACAACATGGCTTTTTTAGCAAGATTGTCCCATTTGTACACAAATATGCTTCCACTAAGATCATTTCCTCATCATTTTCATTTCAAAAAAAACACATACACTTGTGTGTGTGTGTGTGTATATCCGGCCGAACACAAAACAAACAAGAAACACATAAATTTTTGAAGATTGATCAAGAAAACATGAAGACATAAATATTTGGGGTTGATTCTAGTGTTTGGTTATTCATTTAAACAACGTTTGGGTTGTCCGGTTCGTGTCGAAATCTACAAATTTGAAGATTTTCTTGTAAGTTTTCAAATTTAAATTTCGTTTGTCCTTTTGGGTTTATTTTGATGCATAGATGTTAGTTGTACAAGTTGATCGTTGTGAAAATCGATTTTCGGAAACGAAACGGATGATTTAAGGGGTGTTTGGTTCGTGAATAGTAAAAAGGAAAAAGGGGAATTTTGTAGTTTTGATGTTGTGGTCGTGATGGTTGAATAATATATGTTGCTAGATAGCTTATTTTTGATAATAGCTTGTATAGCTTATTGCGGGCTTATTTTTAAGCATTTATTGGCTTATTTTGAGCTTATGGCTCACGGCTTGTTTGGTAATCACAAGGGAAGTGATTTTTGATTATTTTGTGTTATGGCGTATGTTTGTGGACTATTTTTAAGGCTTTTGGTAGTAACCAAATGCGATACGTAGCTTATTAGCTTATCTTAAAGCTTAATATACGTATTTTGGAGTTTATGGTCAAACGGCCCAATAAGCCCAATTTAGCCGCGGCTTAATGGAGGGGCTTATTGACTCGCGCGAACTCACCCCTTAAATATGTAGATAAATACAAACATGTATAAATACATGTCAAGGGACGAAATCCCGCGAGAGCAATGATACCGGAAGCAGTATAGAGTTGGGCCTTAAGGCCCAATAAGCGACTATTTAGTAGTTATGGAATTTTGAAGACTTTTGAACAGTGGAAATGGTATTTACGAAGTAATATGAATGATATTTTGGAGAAAACGTGTTGGTAAGCGTTAACGATGGAGATTTTGGAATTTTGTCGAAAAGTGTCAAATTTGTGAAAAATGTTGAAAATAAGGTTTGAAACCTTGGAAAACGTTGTATATTTAAATAATAAAATATTATTTAATTATTTTATTTATTTAATAAATTCACTAAAAGATGAAAAATACAATTTTTCTCGAAACTTCTTTGAAGTGTTTATTATGGGTAAACGTTTTATTTCTAACCGTATAATGATTATTTTGAAGTGGCTAAGGTTTACCGAATGGACTTGTCGAGATATATTTATAATTAATAATTATAAATATTTATTATATTACTTATCTATTTACGCTAAATAGTATAAGTATGTATTATCGGAGAATGAGATTGATATGATTGTGGAGCTAAGTCGTCAACCATCACACCACTAAAAACTATTTTGGGAAATTGTACAACGTGTCTAAACTCTATGCATCAAACGTAAAGATTGTTTTGGAATTGGATGATTAAATTGGGACATTAACTGGACTAGGTCATGTGCGGGCGTCGTTGTATTTGCTTGTGTGATTGAGATTGGGTAGCTAAAGACTTGCTTGAGGTGAGTTCTCGTAGCCCCACTTTTTACTGTTTTTCCGTTGGGGGAAAATGATACTCAAATGTGTTTTGAAATGTTTTGAATTGATCTGTGCGAAATGTGGTTTTGTTTTTGGGACAAGATATGTGCTTATGACTGCTATGTGAATATTATGTGATGCATGATTGTTTGGATCAGATGGGTACGCCTACCCAATGTTTGTGTGATTATTAGAGCGGATGAGTACGCCTACCCAGGTTTGTGTGTGGTCCTGCCCTAATTTTAGTGCTCCAGCTGGTAGGCCCTTTAGGTGCGTAAGTGACATATGGTTATTGGTTAGCGGTGATGCTAGAGTTGTTTGCATATATTCACTGTCATATAGCACTATTGTCCACTGTTGAAGTATTGGCACAGCTTTTGGGTTTAAGGTCAAACCTACGAGCTCACCAACATTATTGTTGACGTTTTTGAGTATCATTTTCAAGTGAAGTGAAAGAGGAATAGTTTGGTGATTGATAGCAGACTTAGAAGTATCCCGAGTGGAATTTCGTTTGAAGTCTTGCTTGCTTGTTATCTTGATTCTAGTTTTGGATGTTATGAAATAAGTTTGGATTTTGATCCCCTGTGAGGGCATTGGAATAATTGTAAGAGATTGTGGATTTTAGTTACGATTTGGGACATCACAACACCAAAAACCCTAAATTGAGTTTGTTCTAGGTTTAGTGGTCTTCATTGATACACGAAGTGTGTTTAAATAGTTGTATCTGCTGATTACTTGTGTCATCTCTATCTTTTGGGTCATTTGGTAGACAGCCATTGTTAAGAAATAGTTGGCCGACGTCGTGACCTAGTATGTGCTCTTAATTCATCATACCATTTTCCTAAAATAGGACTTAATATTGACCAAAAACGTACCAAAAATACATTGTATGTGTATGTTTTCATTTATACTGTGCAGGAAACGGATATCAATGAAAAGGACGGAAAATGAAGCTAAAAACGACAAAACCGAGCACGGAATGAAGAGCGTGAAAGTCAAAATCAAAGTCAAAGTCCAAAAAGTCAAAGGTCGAAGCGAAAGCGATTATTCGAAGAAATACTTAATGGGCCCACCCGTACCCATCTAATGGGCCGGGGCATCCCATTAAGCTATTATTACCAAGACTTATAAGCTTTTAAGGTTTAAAAGGCCCAATATCCCTTTTTAATATTTTACTCGGCCCAAAACCAAAGAATAAGCCCAATCCCATTCTTATCAATGCGCTTAACCCATACAAACCCTTTTCATAGTTAAGTCTCCAAAAGCGAGCTAACCGCAATGCTCAATACAAATCATTAATAAAAATGAGGAGCTTAACCTGCCAAGTACCTCCACTCCCCCCCTTATATAAGTCTTCACGATACTACCACAAGGCGATGGGTGGAATTAAATTAATAAAAAATCAAGGACTAAAGTTGACATACTACACATCAAATCCTCTACCTGCAACACTAAATCTAAAATAGTAGTAACACCAAATTTCCTGCAACTATCCCCATCATATCATATTGTCTCTTTTCCCCACCTCGTCACTATTCCCACCAGCTCAATACACTCAATCAACCATCTTACTCAACCCACCCCCCCCCCCCCCCCCCCCCCCCACCACACCACCCCCCCTATACTCTTAACATCAAATGGTATTTGCCAATGTTTCGAGATATCCCATTGACCTCCACTTTGGTCCATCCATAAATTGATAAGATTGAAAGAGGTTTTGATCCATTTAACTTGGGGTCAAATCCAATATTGTTGGTGAGTATTTGTTTTTCTGGATCTCTCAAATCCATAACGATTACAAATACAAGCTCTCTTTGCACTCAGATACAAGAATAACCTAACAAACATGAACGAACCAAGACTTTGAATATGTTTTACTATAAATATTTTGGCTAGTGCTGTGTCTCAATTTAATCTTGGTTGAATTTTGGTATAGCACAAGTTGGTGTAAAACAAACACTCTTGTCTCCATTTTTTCTTTCATACTGCGCATTTATTAAAATATTGTCAATTTAAATTTTCTGTCATTTAATCGTATAGTATTGTGAATCCTATTCAACACGTTATGTAAGTGTATAGTTGTTTTTCTTTTTTATATTTTGTCATTTTCCCTTATTTGTCTTTTAAATTTTTGTGTTTCTTTGCTCTTCATATTCTCCAATATTATGCTTTTCGAGTCATTCAAACTATATATAAATAAACTTTTTTACAGATTTTTGTAAGAAAATCATAAATATCAAAGAGCAATGGAGCTGGTAAATCTTGGATGGAATAGGGTGTATAGAGCTTCTATGGGAAGCTTTATGAATTGATTTGGCTGATGTAAATCGTTGCAAAATCGAACTATAGGACCTGTGTAGAGTTTCAGTATTAATTTTTTTTAATTTTGTGACTTATTTATCTATATTTCATCTACTATTTAATGCTTATTCCTGCTTAATCTTAATTATGTATGTCTTGATGCGTATTTGATCTTTATATTGAATGACTTAACTTATTGTAATTTGTTTAAGTTTTTTCACTTCAAAATGCTTTAATTTGCCTTTTAACTGTAGTTGCATATTTAATGTCTTATTTTCGACTGTCTTAGTTTATGTTTTTTTTTTGCTCTTAATGTTGTTTAAGAGTGTTTGTGTGTCATATGTGTTAAATAATGTCTTGCTTAAAAATCAGTTTCATTACGTTGTTTCTTAATAATAGGTTTTACGAAATATACTCTAAGGGGTGTTGGGTTAAGGTCCAAAAGGTGGGTCAAAACAGGTTTTTTAACTCAATTGGGATTCACTTGGCCTATTTGCCTATCCCAAATCCCTTTTTAAGTTGTTTTTTTATCAGTTTTCAAGATAATTTAGAAAGTCTATAAGCTAGTCTTTTAAGTATTTGGTATCACTATGGTGATATCTAAAATGTGGAATTTGATAGGATCAGTTATAAGCGAGTCTTTTTTGATTAAGCTTAACTATAAATAGCTCTCGTCAAGTGTTGTTTTTGTGATTCCTTTATGTGTCATAATGCTGTAGGTTTGTAAGCTTTTTTTCTTTAAGATTTTGAGTCTAATACTGTCAAATAGCTATTCATAGCATTTTTTTTTATTAATAGTACCCTTTTATCCGTTTTAACTTTCAGGCTTAGTTTATAAGTGCTTCCTTATTGGATCTCTATGTTCATATTTTGAAGACACAATAAAGAATCACTAGCGTGTTAATTTCAACCTGTTTTAGCTTTAGTTAGATTTTTTGAATAGACTAATTTTCACTAGCTTTTTTGTGGGCTGGCATAAAGCAAGTTGATTTTAAAGAAATTACCATTATTTGTAGCTAGCTGTGTGAGCAGCTTGATTTTAATAGGTATTTTTTTCTTGCGCTTGTATTGTCTTTACTATCTATATCCTAATTTGCTAGAGAGTCCTAATTGTGATATGCAATAGTTTGGATAAGCGTTTTTCCTCGAGTATAGTCGCCTAAATATGCAATAAGGATCACCGCATTAGAGGGTGAATTTATTGTACGTTGATAACAGTGTCACACTTTGTGGCTGTTCTTGGCTTCTCATTTTTGGCATTAATTGTGCACTTAGTCGCTACTTCTGAAGCTTTTTTTGGTTTGTTTATCTGGAATTATTTCATGCTTAGAATTTGCTTCTTAGGTGCTTATATGCCTTTATCTGTCATTCCGCTTATTTTTGTTTTTGCACTTGCTTATCTTACGTTCTTTATATTGACTAAATCAGTTTAGCTTGTTTAGACTTAGTGTAATAAAGAATCTATATTGTATCACAATTTTGTTTTTTAGCTTTTTACCAGCTTTATCTTAGTTTTAAGTTTACAATAAAAGTTGTTCTTTTTAAAGTTGTTCTATTTTGTGGTGTTTTTCAAGTTTTGCAAAAATATAAGTTTCACATAAGTAAAAAATGGAGGGAAACTTAAGGAAGTGGGGGGTTAGGAGCTAGGCTGAAACCTCAACACTCTAACGCAACCTCTACAACATTTCTACATACATCTCTACCGTGAGTCACCTTGGGACTTTTTCGTTATAGACTCCAATGTGCTATGGTTTATTTTTAAGGGCTTTTTTAGCCCACATGTTGCGTATAAGCGAGTTTTTGCTTAATTTCATAACTGCTATTATTTCGTAAGTTGTGGTACCCATTTTTATTTTCTTAGATCTTGCCACTCCTCAAAAACTACTTTTCGTATATTTTTTTAGTATTTTTTATATAATTAAACATTTAGTTATTTTATACATTACATTTTAATTTAAATATATCGTTTTTATATTCATAATAATACTTATAAAATAATGTTCTCATAAAAAACTCTATTTCTTTTCTAGATAAATTTTCTTTTTATCTTTTAGGGTACCTAGGAAAATTAATTTGCATCCTAAGGGTTCAAAATTTTAGGAATTTTCGGATTTTAAAAGAAACGGGATTAGAATACCAGATTCTCATTTTTTGTGTTTTAAGCTTTTAGTTGCTTTAAGTTTTTAGGTTTCTTTACTTTTACTTTGATTATTTTCGGTTAGAATTAGAATCCATAACCCAAAAAATATTTTAAACACCATTCATTAAAACGCGATCATGACGTTGCGATTTTCAATTCTTACGCGCGTTAGAGAAAATCGACCTCAGGAGATCTCTTTGGATGTTACCTATTGGTTTCAAATAGTAAATTCTTTTTTTAGTCTTTGGAATCGTTTATATTAGTTGATTTTTTGATTAAACCAAAAATGTTGAGGGTATCCAGTACCCGTTAATCGTCTACCAGTTGCATCATGAACCTGACCCGCGAAGACATTTAGGTGATTGTGTTGAGATAGCTTCGTGCAACAAACTAGTTATGCGTCTCGAAGCGAGTGGAGGCAGCCTTGTGACTCAGAAACCACTAATGAGCCAGAGAATGAAGATCTGAAGATGAAGAATTTTACCCTCCTTTCCTGATTCAATGGACTAACATCACAGGTTTCTAGTCGATTGTAGAATACTCACTTTTTCAGGCATTTATGAATCGAAGGAACATTCGTTCCCAACACGTGGTGACCTAAAATGAGTGTGTAGATATTTCTGATATTTGAAGCTATAGAATCCCACAACCCCGACGCGTCTCATATGATGGATTTACACAGTCAAACGGTTGCTTTTGGGACTATCAGAAGTCCGTGAAGATTTAAAGGTCTCAAAATATGTTTTTCCAGTAAGACTTAGAAACATCGCCCTTCTGTTTGAGTGGGAACACATTTAAATGCGAAGAAGAGCTCTGAGAAAAAACCAAGGTAATTAGATACATGGAAAAGTGATAAACTCCCTTTTGATGTGAGTCCATTGTGAGTTGAAATTTTGTTCCTCCAAGTGTGTTTAACTTAGTTGTATGATGAATTCTATGTACTACCATCTCTGTCTTTTGGTGTCATATCATAGCAACTTCCACGAGTTTTATGCCATGTAGTTTGGTACTCTATATTTGTACATTGTGTTATGATTGAATCTTATGTTAGCAATCGCTCGGTAGTTTTCCCACGCCATTGTCTGGGTGTGACGAGATTTGGTTTCAAGAGCAAACTACAGGTTTTAGTGAACCTAATCGTGGATTGGTCTTAGATCTATAACCTAGAAGATCTCCCGATTCGCTTTCGTCAGTCCATATTAACAGGCATCTATTTGCTGCGCGGTTCGTTCCGATTTTTGTGTGCCTTTGTTGTTTCATTGGTTTGGATGCCTTAGTTATGTCTTTCGTTGAAATAGGTGAGGCTCAAACTATTTTGAATATGAACTGGAAAAAAGGTTGTGATAAAAAATCGACTTCTATAAGTACAGTATGGCTCCAAACTAATTTTAAAGTTATATCTACAACTCCACTGTACTTGGTATTTGGTGGTTCATCAACAAAATGCTTGTAGATTATACGTGTTGGGTGGTGTATATTGTGTATATCGGTTTATATTGTTAGAAGAATATTATATATATTAGTCTTCCCATTACCTAAGTTGCCAATGTTCTCACTCCGTTATCAGGTATATGCCGGCCAAGGATGAGGGACCCGCTACGTGCTGTTCGGCCTCTGCTGACGAATCACTAGGAGGGGGAACGGCTATTTCTTATGTTGTTACCAGTTAGTGAACGGGCTGGTAGTGGGTGGAAGGGGGTAGATATACTTAGGATAGGTAATGTTTCACGAGCATGGTTGATGAATTGGAATGGTAAGAAAAACATGATCTAAGGGTATCGGGTGCTAATGCGGGGTGTAAGAGGGAGTCAATGGGAATGTATAGAGAGCACAATGGTGGTGCACCGATATCTTCAACGATCATTGCCTTACAATATATGCAGAACCGCTTTACCGCCATCCTGTTTGGCTTCGTGCTTCACTAGCACCGAGGAAATGTTGGAAATCAAATGGTAATGTGGTTAATGAGTTAACGTTCAGTGAAAAACGCATGGGGAATGTGTTAGTTAAATGGCAATCACCTGGGGGTTGTTCATTATAAGGAGTTATTAGCTTGTAACCCTTAAAGGGATTGATGGTAAGGGAGGTGCTATTAGTTATTCACCTTCGATCTGGATTGTGAAATAATGGAATGTTCGTGAATTAGACTATGCTAGTGGTTGTAGTATTGTCCATAAGACTTGAATTAGACACTGCTGGGTTCATCTAGTGGGTAAGGCTCTTAACGTGGTAGGAACTAATCATGATCCGTACGCTAAGACGGATAAGTATTGTTAGTTAGTTATATCATGGACATGTCTTGTAAGTTTCATGATGATACAAGAGTTTGTCTAGTCATGAGATGCAACAGTTGCGAATTATGTAAGTTGAGGATATCACGTCATGGTTGGGGCTGGCCATGCTCAGACGTATACTGAATTTGAGTTTCATAAGTTGGCCTAGGTTACTCCCACATTCTGGTAACTCTGAGAGAAGGATGATTGAGATGGTTATGTTGTATGGCCTTGCGCTCCTATAAATCTGCGTTGAATGGTGGCAGACTAACAAGGAGCACAAGACTATGCAGAAGGCGAGTGCTAGATTTTTTGGTGGCATGAGCTGATGTCGGCTCGTAGAGCACCAACATAGATCCATTTAAGAAGGTTGAGCATACTAAAGGAAATGTGGATGGATGAACCTAGCAAAGGATAGGAGTAGGAACGGGATGCTAAGTAAGAGGGACTAGGACTGAGGAAGTGTTTTTGCTACCACGATTGAAAAAACTGTAGGAGACCAAAATTCGGTGTAGCTTGTGCCCAATGTACTCAACTTGCAATCCTCACATTTAACCTGGTGGTCTCTGTCGCATCCACCAATGCTTCAACTGTAACCGCCCGGGGAAATTGGTAGGGATTGTGAGGTGTGCGAAGCGAATTAGGAATCATGTCAATGCTAGCAAAATAACCCAACTGTTTAGGCGCCATGTTAACTGAGCTGTCGGGTGTACGACTCATATGTCCAGGTCAGTATGTCCTAGATTGTATTAATGGCATCTGTTGGGCCTGGAAGAAAATGCACCAAATTAAGTTGCATGCTATATAACGGGGGTCGCTCTATGGTCGTGGAAACAAGGGAACACAGGCTTGCGCAGGTCGGGCATTTGATGTTGGTGAGCAGTGGAAGCTCGCAGGAAACGAACTTTATGAAGGGTAACATTTACTATGTTAACAATCATTTTTGGCAACTAAACTTTTTTGACTCTGGTGACCACGACTATAGTTTTGTTTCTACTACTTTTTATACCTCTGTTTGAGCTTAGAGCCTCAGTGCAACTTCTAGGTTTACTGATTTCAAGATTGAGCACTCAGCAGCGGAGCTTTACTTGTAGAAGTTATTGATTAAGTTAGTAGGGTTAGCTCATTGGAAATCGAGGGTCAACGTCTCTATGAAATCGATTTGACTTACTTTTAGGACATGGGTCGTGTTGATGTGATTATAGGTATGGGAATGGTAAGCATATTCGAACTAGCGAAGATCGAACAAGAGACCATCGAACTAGCAACCATCGAACGAGTGGCATTTCTTGTGGATCGAACAAGGCCCTTCGAACAAGCATCATTCGAACAAGCCCTTCGAACAAACATCATTCGAACAAGCCCTTCGAACAAGCCCTTCGAACAAGCATCATTCGAACAAGCATAATCGAACGAGCGGATTTAGCTTCGATCGAACTAGCTATGAAAGATTTTGCTGAGACTATGAAGTATCATTGACGTTCAGTAGCTTCAAATGTCCCGTGAGAGTTGTTGATCACATCTCAACCTTATACTCTATGGCTAACTTACCAACCTCGTATTCTGTCGGCTATTGCTGTGACCACTAGGTAAAGTAAACCTGATATACCAAACTTGAAAATGAAGTAACATTACCCAAATTTGTTACTTAAGCTTGCACTGTTGTTGACTGAAGAACGGTGCAGAAGAAAGCCTCTAAGTACCCTATACACTCAACTAAGAGCCAAAATAAGTACAACACCTCTTGAGACTATCCACATCGGCATTTGTGTGTGACACTGAGCACTACAACGTAACTCCTTTAAGTGATAGCTATAACCCGTGAGTACTACAATGTAACTCCTTACATCGGGTATAACTAGATAATCCAAGTCTCAATCATAACTGTATACGTTCAAGCAAGTCATCAAACGATAGATTGGGTATAAGGAAAGGGGTAGAAACTAGAAGGAAGTCTCAATGATGAAATAAGTAGACGCCTTTGTGAAACCCACTTTAAACTCAAATAAGGGATACCAAATCAACTTCGTGATCACTTGACATTAAAATCAAATTCCATAGCCGTTTTGACGTTTTAGTGAATCTTATTCGGATCGTTTTTAGTGTTATGTTTCATATTTGTTGTGTTGTTGTTCAAGAATGTCGTTAAACTATGACAAATGTTATTTTTGAATTGTCGTCAACGAATAAACATCGTCTAGTCTAACTTGACGTGAAAGCGTTTTAGTCCTCGGCTCAATCATCGTATCCGTACAAATCCAATACCACCAACTAATAATACCAAAAAAAATTAGTCCAAACTTAAATAGTCATGAAGCCACAAAAATTTTGGATATTACTAATATTAGGCCAAATCCAATTATTACACGGATCCAATACACACCATTCGGCCCACTCTATTTGCATCACCCGGATGATATAATCTTACCAGCCCATTTTACTTTTTAAATCTCGGCCTACTTTTGTAATAGCCGGTAAGAATAGTATACAAGGCCCAAAAGAATTAATCATACCCGGTCCAGTTATATTATTAGGGATATAAAGACAACACACCCCTAATTTATCTCATACTTAACCCTAACAATTATACCATCGCCTCCATCTCTCTTTTCTTCCAAAAGCAAACAAATCCACTCCCTTGTTCCTCCATCAAAACTCAGATCAAGCAAGTCAATCCCATCTCTTCCATCTCAAATTGACGCCACCCTTATAACTTCTTTGTATAAGAGCAACACCATTAAAATCTAAAGAATAACCTTGATCACGATATCTATTCGCCCAAACACAAGCCCACAAATCGAATCACTCATTCAAGCATATTAATCCCTTTATCTGGACCGACTCAGTTCGACCTTTGGTTTGATTCAGTGAACACACGAATTTCACAAACAACCTTTTTAATCTTTCCACTTGAAGCGGGTTCAAGATCATTTACATGGTCTCGGGTAGGTCCTTGTTTTATGTTTCTTAAAACGAAACAAAGAATGAGACTAACAGATTTGTTATGTCTCACTCTTTTAAATTCGTATATCAAATGAGTTAGGCTCAACACAGATCTATGATGAGGTTTATTTTCGTGTTCTTGATCTCTTTGAAGTTCATGAATTAATTATGAGCACACGAAAATTTAATCTGAGATCTTAGTTTCATTTAGATTCGAGTCTTGATTGATTGTGGAGAAGGAGATAGGTTAGGAATTGTTGGATTTGATGTTGTTGGATGTGGCTGTGGTGGTTGGTTTGGTTGACCTTAGACTCGGTAATGACCGGTTCAAATGACTCAGTGAGTCGACCCGGTCAACTCGGTAAATACCGAGTTGACACGGTTGGGTTTAGTTCGGGTCTCAAATGACATCACTCGTTCGGTTCACCCATGTTTAAAACTCGTTCGGTCCATAAGGGTTGTACACTCGTTCGGTCTTCAAAGGATTTTCACTCGTTCGATCTTCAAATGATTGTCACTCGTTCGATCTTCAAATGATTGTCACTCGTTCGATCTTCAAATGATTGTCACTCGTTCGATCTTCAAATGATTGTCACTCGTTTGATCTTCAAATGATTGTCACTCGTTCGGTTCCATTCTAGTTCGATCTTCTCGTTCGGTTGTCTTTGGAATGTTACTTGTTTGATTCCAAAGTATTGTGCTCGTTCGGTTTGTCTTTGAAAGAGCACTCGTTCGGTTTCACTCGATCAGTTCAAGCAATACATCAAACACCTTGACCGCACGTTCTTCTTCTCTTTGTTTCAGCCTTGATTACACGAAAGACCAACCATAAAATAAGCTTGAGAATAAGCTCACCAACTCACGAATAAGCCAACCAAAATAAGCACACAAAGCTTATGACCAAAATAAGTCATGAAAATGAATGTGAAAGTAAACTGTAGACGTTTTGAAGAAAAAAGGAAAAAAATTTGAGCCACGAAAGCATGAAGATACTATGATAAAGATGGGTCACGTGAATAAAAATTGTAAATAACAAATGGAAGACAAAAGTGAAAATACTGTTCTTGGGCCCAAAATATGCATGACAGGAACTGTTATAAATGCTAGACATGTGTTCGGAAAATGTTTTTGAACTTTTTTAACCAAGGAAACTAATAAATAGATATAAGCCGAATGTTAATAAGCTCAATAAGCCGAACCATTAAGCACAAAAATACCACAACGAAACCACAAACACAACACACACGAATACAAAACACCCCTACTGCTCTGATGCCAAATGTTATCCCAAAAGCTTAATCCATTTCACAACAATAAACTATACCAATAAGCAAAAATAGTAGAAAAGAGAAGAGAAAAGTTGGAAGATTTATTGGAGAGAAGACTAGAGATGGAAGATTACACACACACACAAACTATGCAAATGGTAACCAACACCTTCTCCATGTGTGGAGAGGGTTCTATTTATACCCAATGCCAACTAGTAGGCGTATGGGCTTTCTTCTTGGGCCGGGCTTGGCATATCTTGGGCTTTGAGCCCGCAACATGGACAATATTAGATTACAAACCAAGCCCGTTGAACCCGACTAGCCTGTTACAATACAAGACCAATTACGACAAATAAGACCGATAACATTCTTGTTCGACTTATATAAAATTAAGGCTAACAAATCCGTTTTTAGGGTTTTAGTGTGTAACTTTTGGGAGACGAGCCCTAACTTAAATAGTTCGAGTGTGTAACCTTTGCCCTTTTTGTGTTCTGAATATTTCATATATAGTCCTTTGACTATTTGACTTTTGTTAGTTTATTCAGATTTTGTACCGTGTTAACGGTGGTGATATTTATGAGAATCATGGTGATTTTATGAGTATTGTGATGAATTGTGGTTTATGGTGATTAAAAATTCCTTTCGGAAGGTATTATTGTGTTATTTGTATTTCGGGTGGTTTGACCAGTGAATTTTGAGAAATGCCGAAAAAATAAGTCCTACACGTCTGTTAATGTCCAATTTAAGTTTTGAAGGGTTTAAAGTGAAAATATGTCATGTGAATACTCTAGGTTAATGCAAAAGTATTTTTAAAGTGAATAAAAATGCTAATTAACTTTAGGGTAAATTTTACGGTTGAGTTGTACGAGCATTTAAGTGATCTCGACACGAAAAGAAAGGCCCGGGACTCCTTAGGATCCCTTGACCGGTCATAGCAAGAGAAGGGAACAACATGGCTTTTTTTAGCAAGATTGTCCCATTTGTACACAAATATGCTACCACTAAGATCATTTCCTCATCATTTTTCCTTACAAAAAAATAAAAACACACACTTAAGTGTGTGTGTGTGTATATATCCAGCCGAACACAACACAAACAAGAAACCCATAAATTTTTAAAGATTGATCAAGAAAACATGAAGACATAAATATTTGGGGTTGATTCTAGTGTTTGGTTATTCATTTAAACAACGTTTGGGTTGTCCGGTTCGTGTTGAAATCTACAAATTTGAAGATTTTCTTGTAAGTTTTCAAATTTAAATTTTGTTTGTCCTTTTGGGTTTATTTTGATGCATAGATGTTGTACAAGTTGATTGTTTTGAAAATCGATTTTTCAGAAACGAAACGGATGATTTAAGGGGTGTTTGGTTCGTGAATAGTAAAAAGGAAAAAGGGGAATTTTGTAGTTTGATATTGTGGTCGTGATGGTTGAATAATATATGTTGCAAGATAGCTTGTTTTTGATAATAGCTTGTATAGCTTATTGCGGGCTTATTTTTAAGCATTTATTGTCTTATTTTGAGCTTATGGCTCACGGCTTGGTTGGTAATCACAAGGGAAGTGATTTTTGATTATTTTGTAATATGGCGTATGTTTGTGGACTATTTTTAAGGCTTTTGGTAGTAACCAAATGCGATACGTAGCTTATTAGCTTATCTTAAAGCTTAATATACGTATTTTGGAGTTTATTGACTCACGGCCAAATAAGCTCATTTGAGCCGCGGCTTAATGGAGGGACTTATTGTGGTCCGGATTATTTCTACATATAAGTATATACTTATATATGTAAATGGACTTTGGTTTTGGACTTGGATCGTATTTTGGACTTATAAATGTCCTAATGGACCCTTGTTGGGCCTTAAGGTCCAATAAGCGATATTTAGTAGTTATGAGAATTTTGACGGACATTTGAAAGTGGAAATGTATTTACGAAGTGATATTGAATGATATTTTGAAGAAAACGTGTTGGTAAGCGTTAACGATGAAGATTTTGGAATTTTGTCAAAAAGTGTCGAATTTGTGAAAAATGTTGAAAATAAGGTTTGAAACCTTGGAAAACGTTGTATAAACGTACGAGTCATGTCAAAATTTCATAAAAAGTTTATACTTAGAAATTTTCTTAAAAACATGATTTTTGATTTTTAAATAATAAAATAATATTTAATTATTTTATTTATTTAATAAATTCACTAAAGGACGAAAAATATAATTTTTCTCGAAACTTCTTTAAAGTGTTTATTATGGGTAAACGTTTCATTTTCAACCGTATAATGACTATTTTGAAGTGTCTAAGGTTTACCGAATGGACTTGTCGAGATATATTTATAATTAATAATTATAAATATTTATTATATTACTTATCTATTTACGCTAAATAGTATAAGTATGTATTATCGGAGAATGAGATTGATATGATTGTGGAGATAAGTTGTCAACCATCACACCACTAAAAACTGTTTTGGGAAATTGTACAACGTGTCTAAACTCTATGCATCAAACGTAAAGATTGTTTTGGAATTGGATGATTAAATTGGGACATTAACTGGACTAGGTCGTGTGCGGGCGTCGTTGCATTTGCTTGTGTGATTGAGATTGGGTAGCTAAAGACTTGCTTGAGGTGAGTTCTCGTAGCCCCACTTTTTACTGGTTTTTCCGTTGGGGGAAAATGATACTCAAATGTGTTTTGAAATGTTTTGAATTGATCTGTGCGAAATGTGGTTTTGTTTTTGGGACAAGTTATGTGCTTATGACTGCTATGTGAATATTATGTGATGCATGATTGTTTGGATCGGATGGGTACGCCTACCCAGTGTTTGTGAGATTATTGGATCGGATGGGTACGCCTACCCAGTATTTGTGTAACAATTGGAGCGGATGGGTATGCCTACCCAGGTTTGTGTGTGGTCCTGCCCTAATTTTAGTGCTCCAGCTAGTAGGCCCTTTAGGTGCGTAAGTGACATATGGTTATTGGTTAGCGGTGATGCTAGAGTTGTTTGCATATATTCACTGTCATATAGCACTATTGTCCACTGTTAAAGTATTGGCACAACTTTTGGGTTTAAAGTCAAACCTACGAGCTTACTAACATTATTATTGACGTTTTCGAGTATCATTTTCTGATGAAGTGAAAGAGGAATAGTTTGATGATTGATAGCAGACTTAGAAGTATCCCGAGTGAAATTTTGTTTGAAGTCTTGCTTGCTTGTTATTTTGATTCTAGTTTTGGATGTTATGGAATAAGTTTGGATTTTGGTCCCCTGTGAGGGCATTGGAATAATTGTAAGAGATTGTGGATTTTAGTTGCGATTTGGGACATCACTTGAGTTTGTTCAAGGTTGATGGTCTTCATAGCACTTGGAGTTTATGCAATGTAGTTTTCTCTATTTTGTATCTTGTGTTATGATTGATCATTATGTTGCATTCCCGAGTTTCCGCCATTGTCAGGGTGTGACAGATTGGTAATCAGAGCCAAGGTTATAGAGAACTAGGTGGATTGGCCTAGACTATAACCTAAGATCCGTCGTTTAGTCGCGTATAGGATCTATGTGCGCGGTGTTCCGCTTTTGTGTGCCTTTGTGTGTTCATGGTTTGGTGCCTTAGTTATGTCAGTCATTGA
This sequence comes from Tanacetum coccineum, assembly GCA_026074375.1. NCBI lineage: Eukaryota > Viridiplantae > Streptophyta > Magnoliopsida > Asterales > Asteraceae > Tanacetum > Tanacetum coccineum. Next base: position 13,699 of record BQNB010077456.1, on the reverse strand, counting down.
AATGGGTGGGCTCAATATTGAATATGAATGGGAAAGGATGCGAATATAAGTACGGTGGCCAATGTAATTATAAGCGTATCACAACTCACTCATACTTGGTATTGTGGTTCACTAGATGATACTTCAAGTGAATTAAACCCTAAACCTAACTTTTCATCAGAGGGTTTTTGATTATTTAACATTTCATTTAAGCAATGTGTGCTCTTTTCAAACTTGGTTAGTTTAAGAGCTTCCTCTTTAAGCTTTTCATTTTCAATTTTAAGCATATGACATTTTACACATTCGAGATCAACTTCCTTGTTTTTCTCGAGTGTAGACATTTTTTCTTTTAGAATACTAATTTCCTTTTCTAAGCTATCTCTAGTGGCTTTTAGTCTTTTATTTTTAGTGATTATCTTTAAACTCATTTTGCACAGTTTATCATATTTATTTTCTAATATTAAATCATCTATTGACGAGTTTTCATCACTAAAGTAAGAGGATTCGGAACATACCTCACTTGATGCTTGAGCTACTAGACACGTTTCGTTATTGACTTTCTCATCATCTTCTTCACCGCTATCACTCCAAGAACCTCCGACAAATGCTCTTTGGTTCTTGTCTTTCGGTGGTTTTGGACATTCTCCAATAAGATGATTCGGGTCGCCGCATCTAAAGCATTTTCTATCACTTTTACCGTTCTTGTCATCACGGCTTCTTTGGAATGTCTTTTTGTCGTTCTGAGGTTGTCTCACGAATCTACCTCTTCTCTTAAAGAACTTCTTGAAGTCTCTTACCGCCATGGCGTATTCTTCGTCTTCACTTCCGGAAGTCGAACACTCTTCATCACTAGATTCTTTCTTAGCCTTTAAAGCAAGAGATTTCCTTTCAACTTTTGCTTTGACTATTTTAGAATCTTTCTTGATGATCATTTTGTGAACTTTGAGGTTCCCGATAAGTTCATCAAGAGATAGTGATGTTAAGTCTTTCGACTCTTTAATTGCCGTGACCTTTGCTCTCCATTTAGGATGTAGAGCCCTAAGAAATTTCCTAACATAGTTCTTGCTAGAATAACCTTCATCAAGAGCTTTTAAACTAGTAATAATAGTATTAAATCTAGCAAAAGCACTATCTATAGATTCTTCTTTGAAAATGATGAATTGTTTGTATTGTTGAACCAAAAGGTCGATCTTATTATCTTTGACTTGACTATTACCTTGATGAGTGATTAACAATGTTTTCTAAATTTCTTTTGCCGTATTACACATGAAAATTCTTTCATATTCTTTTCTAGGCAAAGCATTATAAATAACCATTTTAGCTTTGTTATTTTTCGCAAGTTTCTTTTTAAGATCATCAATTTGTTTTTCGAAAGGGATAACGTCATCTAATTTTGTTTCCGGATTTTGTTCAATAGGTTGAAAATAACCGTTGGTAATGGCATGCCACAGATTTAAATCTTTTGATTTAACATATGTCTCAAATCTATTTTTCTAATAAATAAAACTATCACTTTCAAAGAGTGGTGGTCTTTGCATAGATTGCCCTTCTAGATATTTGTCGTGTGGGAGTACCGACCATGTCAGGTCAGCTTGTCCTAGTTTGAATAGGGCACGAGGCCTGGAAGAATCGTCCAAATCAATTTGCTGCTAATAATGGGGGTCAGGGTCGTGGAAACCAAGGGAACCAGGCTAGGGGTAGGGCATTCATGTTGGGAGCAGAGGAGCTCGCCAGGATCCGAACATTGTGACGGGTACGCTAACTTTGAATAATCATTTTGCCACTACCTTATTTGACTCTGGTGCCGACTATAGTTTTGTTTCTACTACTTTTATACCTCTGTTAGGCTTAGAGCCCAGTGACTTAGGTTTCAGATATGAGATTGAGATAGCTAGCGGGCAGCTAGTAGAGATTGATAAAGTTATTAAGGGTTGCAAACTAGAAATCGAGGGTCATGTCTTTGACATCGATTTGATACCTTTTGGACATGGGAGTTTTGACGTGATTATAGGTATGGACTGGTTGTCTAACTATAAGGCTGAAATAATTTGTCATGAGAAGGTAGTAAGGATACCACTACCGGATGGCAAGGTGCTTAGAGTAGTAGGAGAGAGACCGGAAGAGAAAGCGAGATTGTTGATGAGTGCTAAGGCTAGTGATAAGAAACAAGAAAAGATTGTTGTGGTTAGAGATTTTCCTGAGGTATTTCCGGATGAACTATCTAGATTACCGCCTATTCGGGAAATTGAGTTTCAGATTGAGTTAATCCCTGGAGCAACGCCGGTAGCCAAGTCTCCTTATCGTTTGGCACCTTCTAAATTGGAGGAGTTGTCGGGACAACTCAAGGAACTCCAAGACAAAGGTTTCATTCAACCAAGTTCGTCACCTTGGGGAGCGCTGGTGTTGTTCGTTAAGAAAAAGGATGGTTCTTTTAGGATGTGCATTGATTATAGAGAATTAAACAAGTTGACTGTTAAGAATCGTTATCCACTTCCTAGAATTGATGATCTATTTGATCAACTGCAAGGGTCGCAGTTTTTCTCGAAGATAGATCTTAGGTCTGGATACCATCAGCTGAGAGTGCACGAGGGTGACATACCAAAGACTGCGTTTAGGACTCGTTATGGACATTTCGAGTTCACTGTAATGCCCTTTGGTCTGACTAATGCACCAGCAATATTTATGGATTTGATGAATAGAGTTTGTAGACCTTATCTTGATAAGTTTGTGATAGTGTTTATAGACGATATCTTAATCTACTCTAAGACTCAAGAGGAGCATGTAGAACATTTAAGGTTAGTCTTGGGACTACTAAAAAAGGAGAAATTGTATGCTAAGTTTTCTAAGTGTGAATTCTGGCTAAGAGAAGTGCAGTTTCTTGGGCATGTGATAAATGGTAATGGAATTCATGTGGACCCTAGTAAGATCGAAGCTGTTAAGATTTGGGAAGCCCTTATAACTTCGACTTGGGTATTACCGTAGATTCATTGAGAACGTTTCTAAGATAGCTAAGTCTCTTACTATCTTGACTCAAAAAAGTAAGACTTTTGATTGGGGTGAGGAACAGGCATTGGCATTTCAGACCTTGAAGGATAAGTTGTGTAATACGCCTATTCTAGCTCTCCCTGATGGACCAAAAGATTTTGTGGTATATTGTGATGCGTCCAGGATAGGACTAGGCTGTGTGTTAATGCAAAGAGGTAAGGTGATAGCCTATGCGTCTAGGCAGTTGAAAATTCATGAGGAGAATTATACTACCCCATAATTTAGAGTTGGGTGCGGTCGTATTTGCACTTAAGATCTAGAGACATTATCTGTATGGGACAAAAAGTGTCATCTATATGGATCATAAGAGTCTTCAGCATATCTTTAGTCAGAAAGAGTTGAATATGCGACAACGTCGCTGGATAGAGTTGTTTAGTGATTATGACTGTGAAATTCGCTACCATCCTGGTAAGGCGAATGTGGTGGCTGATGCCCTAAGTAGGAGGCATAGAGTAAAGCCTAAGAGAGTTAGAGCTATGAATATGACCCTTCAGTCAAGTATCAAGGATAAGATACCGGCGGCTCAGAAGGAGGCTGTGAATGAGTCTGCAGGATTGCAGAAAGGTTTGGATAAGATGATAGAACATAGAAGTGATGGAACCTTATACTACCTAGATCAAATATGGGTACCTTTGAAGGGTGAGGTGAGAACCTTGATAATAGATGAAGCCCATAAGTCAAAATACCCTGTACACCCATGAGCTGATAAGATGTATTATGATTTGAGAGATAGGTATTGGTGGCCTAGAATGAAGAAGAACATAACTGAGTATGTTAGTAAGTGTTTGACTTGTTTAAGAGTTAAAGCTGAGCATCAAAGGCCATCTGGCTTGCTCTAGCAACCTGAGATTCCTGTATGGAAATGGGAAGAAATAGCTATAGATTTTGTGACTAAGTTGCCTAGGACTAGTAGTGGGCATGACAATTCAATCTGGGTCATTGTGGATCGATTGACTAAGTTTGCTCATTTCCTACCGATTCATGAATATTTTAAGATGGATAGACTAGCTAGACCCTACCTCAACGAAATTGTGGCAAGGCATGGTTTGCCAATATCAATAATATCTGACTACGATGGTCACTTTACGTCACGATTTTAGAAATCAATGCAAGATGCATTAGGGACACGCTTGGATATGAGTACGGCTTACCATCTACAGACCGATGGTCAAAGTGAGCATATCATTCATCAATTGATATGTGAGAAATCACATATCCGTTTTATACCAAAAATGACTCTTAAAAGATGAAAAATAATGCATATTATGCTTGTATATTATGTATTTTGTCTTTTGTGAGGTGTAGGTACGGATATTGCAAAAATCACAAGAAAAGAGCCAAAAACCGGGCAAAAACAAACATGAGACGGAAAGAGTACACAAGAGCTGGATGTTAGTCAACAAAAGTCAACATTGGTCAACTCTTGAAAAGACAAAACTCTGGAAATTCCAAATGAGCCCTTAATGATAAACCATTTTCACCAAAAATCCTTAAACCAGTAACACCGTTAGTCCTTTAATACATAGGAACTAATGGTCGTTAAGTTCCAAAATAACTAAAAACCAAAACCATTTACCCAAGCCCAAACCAAAACCCATGGCCCAATGTCTTTTTAATATAAGCCCAAGTCAACTCCCACTTTACCTCGGTCAAACTTAAAAACGAATAAGAAAAGAAAAAGGCGGGAATGGGTGAATTACTATTCACCGTCTCCCCCAAATTCACCTTGCATCAATTAAAAGGGTAAAACCCACTTCCTTTCACTCAATCTTACGTGGCTCAAAGATTCGAGTACAAAGCTTCAACTCAGCAAATAATTACATCATCAAAGCCAATGATTGCTTCTCATGACACAAGGAATGCCACGGTTCTTTAAAGAAGAAAACCACCAAAATGAGGAAATTTACACTAAAATCAGTGTAAAAGAAGCACAAGGCTCCAAGAAAGTGAATGCCACGCTGGTAATCCGTATGCCCCCTTTTCATCCAACGGCTAATATTCAAGATCCAATGATTAAAAGAGATCAATGGCCAAGATTAGAAGCTGCCAAGGAGCGTGTAAAGGACCTAGAAGCATCCTCTCTTGCCTATAAAAGGAGCTTACCTCTCACTCACAGGGATATCTAGTTTTTAGTGTAGAATTTTTAGTGTAGCTTTTAGCTTAAGTAATTTTAGCTTTTTGTTTTCAAATTAATGTAATTTTCTTTTTAAAAACTTGTATTCAGTTTTCAATATCAATAAAAGTTTAGTTTACATTTTGTATCAATTTTCAAATTCGTGTTTTACTTTAAGCACTATGGTTTAATAAGCTCTATATTATTCTAATAAGCTCAATAAGCAATCATATTAACTAACAAGCTAGTAGATCACTCAGTTAAGCTCTCAAAGCTTAACTGAGCATTAAAATACTCAAAATCACCCCCAAATTACCTCAGCTTCTTAATGGAAAGGAAGCCAGTTATGGAAGGGCTTCTAGGACTTTACCAGCTTATCATTAGATAAGTTGGAGCTTGTTGAGTAGCTTTTTAAGCATTATTAGCCATGTTTTGTGCAGAGGCTTTTGTAAGTCTTCATTCTTCCTTTAAAGGTTTAAATCTGCAATCTAGCTTAATAATGCTTTATTGTTTTGGTTCTATTTCATCCTCCGTTGGAGCTGGTTGAGTCCTTGTTAAGAATCTAGCTTCATTTCTTCCTTTTTTTAATAGCTTGAAAATTAGATTTAAATCTAAAAGTACTATATTAATCAGTTAAACAACTATAATAAGCATTAATAAGCTATTCTAAACAGAATAGCTTATTAATGCTTATTATAGTTGTTTAATGTTTAATATAGTCACTTGTTAGTTTAAATCTAATTTTTCAAGCTTTTGATATAAAACAGTTTAAAAAACTAAAAATATTAGCATTAACTTTTAGCTTATAGATTCTGCTTATTTGATTGATGAAATTTGTTCATTAGGTCTAGTATAAGCTTTGTATTATCTGGTATTATAGATTCAAGTTTTAATTCTCAAAATTATAAGCTAAAAATGAGTTTAAGATTCTTAAAGGGGTGTTTGGCTCATGGCAGTACTAACTTGAGTTAGTACTGTCCATAGTCTTTTGGTTCTTTAAGTGGATTTTAAACTCCAAATTTAGGTTTGTAAGGTTTAGATTTAAAGAATTTGTAGGCTTAAATAAGATTTTAACAAGTTTTAGAGTTGGTTGTATGAATCTGAAGACTTAAGCTCAGATTTATTGCATTATGTGCTTTGTATTGTTTTAGCTGCTATTGCTAGTAATTTCATACTTGTTTTAGCGTTTATTAAGTGTAGAATCCAAGTCCTTAGGTCTGCATCATTTAGTTTTGAGTTTTGGTTATAAATGTGTCAAGTATATCAGAAAACAGCCTTAAGCTCATTTTTAATCATAAAAATAATCAGCTAGTTAAAGTGGGAGTTTGGATTGAAATTGAGTATTAAGTAGGGTTCATAGACCATATTTTAATAGTTTAGGCTTATTTTGTTCTTAATTGCTTTTTAGTCATCTGTTTTAGGTCCTGCAATCAGTCTTTTAGAGTTTTTTGATAAATAAGTTTTTGAAAAAACCCAAAACAAAAAGTTAGTATTTGCCTAAACTTGTGATTTCAATTGGATTTTTGAGCTTCTTATTTGGGAATTTCAAAAGGTTTTTTTGATTGATGTTTAACAGTAGTATTTAGTGTTTAAGACAAGGCTTTCTGTGTGGTATAGTCAATTAAGTCACAATGGTTCTATTATCTTGCTTAAAAATTAGCTCAAAGATTGTGCCTTGTTATAAAGAGTGATAAAAAAAGGTTTTGTGTAAAAAATGCTTATGAAAACTTTTCTCTGGTTTGTTGCTTTATTTTTGCTTATAATGTTTTGTTTATTCTTAACTTTTTAAGGTGTAGTGTTGACTGTTTAAGTTGATTGATGTTCTTTTTGTTATTTAGGCATAATTATACCTTACTTGTTTGTGCGGATTGTGTTATGGTGGTTAGTGTGTTACTGTCTTTTTACTTTGGGATGTCTTGCGGGCTGTGGGCGGTTGGGGGTTTTAGGGTGGGCAGGTGGTTTTGGGGGGCGGGGTTGAGGGGGTTGTTGAGGGGGGATGTTTTTGGGGTGGGGTTATTGTTTTTTTTTGGGTTTGGGGGTATCTAGGCGGGGCAAGGGTGATTGGACGAGTTTACAACTCGTCACGAGTAAATCTGAAGATTAAGGGGTTATACTATATGACTATAATGAGGAGAAGGTGTGGTTGGGGTAGGAACCTTGGGGGCGTAGTGGATTATACTTGTGGTAGGGGTGACTTAGTATTGGTGTTTTGTGTCGGGTTGTTGATTAGGAGGGTGGAGGGGGGGAGGTAGGATAGCTCTGCATGTTGTGTTTTGTAGACCCTGACGAATAGGATCACAAATGACACCCTATCCTTGCCCTGAGCTAAGTTGAACCAGCAGGTGACCCAATATTGTTTTAGCCAGTACGTTCTTAATTAATTGGTAATGATTTGGGTGGTGGACTACCGGTATATAAAACACCGTCAAGAAATAAGTGAGTAAAGTCCCGATGGGCTAGGGTATTAACAAGATCACCACTGCTTTAATTCCCCATGATAGATTATAATTAGACTAAAGGATGCTTTATGCGGATGCGTTAATCATGACAGATTGTTCGTATCTAGGTCTTAGGAAGAAGTACCGCCTAAGTCTTAAGAATGATATGCCGCCTCGAAATAAGTAGCCACTGCACTAAACAAACAAATCAACATCTAATCAGATTTAACATGGTTAATACATTTTTCTATTATTTGGCTTGTACCACTCTTTTATCTTGCGATTATTTGATTTCATGTTTATTGTGTTTAGAATTAATATTTGTCACCATTAAACCTGTGCCAGTCTCTCAGGCTGAAAACCCCCTTTTACCACTAGTAAATATATACAGCATAGGTTTAACCAGTAATTAGACTGTAACCTTTGTCCTTTTTGTGTTATGAATATTTCATATATAGTCCTTTGACTATTTGACTTTGGTCAGTTTATTAAGATTTGTCCCGTGTTGTTGGTGGTGATTTTTATAAGATATGTGATGGTTTGGGGTTTATTGTGATTAATAATCCCTTTTGGAAGGTATTATTGTGTTATGTGTATTCCGGGTGGTTTGACCCGTGAATTTTGAGAAATGCCAAAAAGCGAGTTTGACACGTCCGTTAATGTCCAATTTGAGTTTTGAAGGGTTTAAAGTGAATATATATCATGTGAATACTCTAGGTTAATCGAAAAGTATTTTTAAAGTGAATAAAAATGCTAATTAACTTTGGGGTAAATTTTACGGTTGAGTTTTACGAGCATTTAAGTGATCCCGACACGAAAAGAAAGGCCCGAGACCACTTAGGATCCCTTGGTCGGTTATGGGAAGTGTAGGGAACAAAATGGCTAAGTTTTAGCAAGTATGTCCCAAGGTGTGTACACTTATATTCCTTTTCACCTCATTTTTACTCATTATCATTTTCAAAAAAATCAAAAACACACACACTTGTGTGTGTGTGTATTCGGCCGAACACAACACAAACAAGAAACACATAAATTTTTAAAGATTGATCAAGAAAACATGAAGACATAAATATTTGGGGTTGATTCTAGTGTTTGGTTATTCATTTAAACAACGTTTGGGTTGTCCGGTTCGTGTCGAAATCTATAAATTTGAAGATTTTCTTGTAAGTTTTCAAATTTAAATTTCGTTTGTCCTTTTGGGTTTATTTTGATGCATAGATGTTAGTTGTACAAGTTGATCGTTGTGAAAATTGATTTTCAGAACGAAACGGATGATTTAAGTGGTGTTTGGTTCATGAATAGTAAAAAGGAAAAAGGGGAATTTTGTAGTTTTGATGTTGTGGTCGTGATGGTTGAATAATATATGTTGCTAGATAGCTTATTTTTGATAATAGCTTGTATAGCTTATTGTGGGCTTATTTTTAAGCATTTATTGGCTTATTTTGAGCTTATGGCTCACGACTTGGTTGGTAATCACAAGGGAAGTGATTTTTGATTATTTTGTGTTATGGCGTATGTTTTTGGACTATTTTTAAGGCTTTTGGTAGTAACCAAATGCGATACGTAGCTTATTAGCTTATCTTAAAGCTTAATATATGTATTTTGGAGTTTATGGACTCACGACCCAATAAGCCCATTTGAGCTGTGGCTTAATGGAGGGGCTTATTGTGGTCCGGATTATTTCTACATATAAGTATATACTTATATATGTAAATGGACTTTGGTTTTGAACTTGGATCGTATTTTGGACTTATAAATGTCCTAATGGACCCTTGTTGGGCCTTAAGGCCCAATAAGCGATATTTAGTAGTTATGAGAATTTTGACGGACTTTTGAAAGTGAAAATGTATTTAAGAAGTGATATTGAATGATATTTTAAAGAAAACGTGTTGGTAAGCGTTAATGATGGAGATTTTAGAATTTTGTCGAAAAGGGTCGAATTTGTGAAAAATGTTGAAAATAAGGTTTGAAACCTTGGAAAACGTTGTATAAACGTACGAGTCATGTCAACCGTATAATGACTATTTTGAAGTGTCTAAAGTTTACCGAATGGACTTGTCAAGATATATTTATAATTAATAATTATAAATATTTATTATATTACTTATCTATTTTCGCTAAATAGTATAAGTATGTATTATTGGAGAATGAGATTGATATGATTGTGGAGATAAGTTGTCAACCATCACACCACTAAAAACTGTTTTGGGAAATTATACAACGTGTCTAAACTCTATGCACAAACGTAAAGATTGTTTTGGAATTGGATGATTAAATTGGGACATTAACTGGACTAGGTCGTGTGCGGGCATCGTTGCATTTGCTTGTGTGATTGAGATTGGGCAGCTAAAAACTTGCTTGAGGTGAGTTCTCGTTTCCCCACTTTTTAATGGTTTTTCTGTTAAGGGAAAATGATACTCAAATGTGTTTTGAAATATTTTGAATTGATCTGTGCGAAATGTAGTTTTGTTTTTGGGACAAGTTATGTGCTTATGACTGCTATGTGAATATTATGTGATGCATGTCTGTTTGGATCGGATGGGTATGCCTACCCAGTGTTTGTGAGATTATTGCATCGGATGGGTACGCCTACCCAGTATTTGTGTGATTATTGGAGCGGATGGGTACGCCTACCCAGGTTTGTGTGTGGTCCTGCCCTAATTTTAGTGCTCCAGCTGGTAGGCCCTTTAGGTGCGTAAGTGACATATGGTTATTGGTTAGTGGTGATGCTAGAGTTGTTTGCATATATTCACTGTCATATAGCATTATTGTCCAATGTTGAAGTATTGGCATAGCTTTTAGGTTTAAGGTCAAACCTACGAGCTCATCAACATTATTGTTGACGTTTTCAAGTATCATTTTCAGGTGAAGTGAAAGAGGAATAGTTTGGTGATTGATAGCAGACTTAGAAGTATCCCGAGTGGAATTTCGTTTGAAGTCTTGCTTGCTTGTTATTTTGATTCTAGTTTTGGATGTTATGGAATAAGTTTGGATTTTGGTCCCTTGTGAGGGCATTGGAATTATTGTAAGAGATTGTGGATTTTAGTTGCGATTTGGGACATCACTTGAGTTTGTTCAAGGTTGATGGTCTTCATAGCATTTGGAGTTTATGTAATGTAGTTTTCTCTATTTTGTCTTGTGTTATGATTGATCATTATGTTGCATTCCGAGTTTCTACCATTGTCGGGGTGTGACAGAGTGTAATAGCTTTTAGGCTGTTTTTAGGGCCTCAAAACCCTATTGTATGAGTCTTTAATCCATGCTTTAATCAAGTGAAGTTCATCTATCCTTAATCACTCAATATGTCTATATGTTTTGTGATTGATTCTTGTTCTTCTTTCTTGTTTAATATGCTAGGCTAGATCCTTTAGTATTTACTTATGATTGCATGAAACTCAGTTTGTAGATCCTTTTTATGTTGCTTCTTGTGATGGATGTGCGCGTTAGGCTTTAAAAAACTAGCCATAAGATATTAAATTGGCATAGACGTCTAAGGAAACGTAAGTGTGTAGAAAGGATACCATCGGTAACAGTCTTCATACTACCTTACCCCTAATATGGCTGATCCCTCTTAAGGTATTTTAATTGCATGTAATATACTCTTAGGGGCCTTGTAATAGTCTTCATACTACCTTACTTGTGCGTTGCCTTAACGGAATATTACGTAGACGGCGGGTTTGTGTAGTTCGTTCATGACTTAGGAAATACTTACACAGATCATCACAAGTGTAACAAAGCAACAAGATTAGGAGAATCAAACTTAGGAGTAGTGCATGATTAAGTAAATACGTTTTTTTATCATATAAGTTATCACCAAGTAGTTTAGATTTATTATTAGTTAAAAACAAACCAACCTCTCAATCAATGATATTTACCTGCTTTCATAAAAATATAAAATACAAAAAGAATCTTCTCTCAACCCTGTAGACCTCTGTTAGATTCTGTCTGAGCCTTCCCAACCTATTCCCCTAGAGAACGATAACAACCCCGAGTCTTGCCTATACTACACTGCAACGATTAGGTGCACTGCCTAGGGGATTGTAAAACTTCATGTGAAGTCCTTACGAACCGCAAATCAAGTTTTTGGCGCCGCTGCGCGGAGAATAGTTAGGTTTCGAACGTTGTTTAGCTTAGGTCTACTCGCTTGAATCCTTTCATGTGAGATTTTTTTTCAGTATATTAGCTTTCTTGTAGTCTATCTTTTCTTCGTTTTATTTGTTTTGTAAATCATTTTCGTTGACCTCTATGGGAGACGAAAATCCTATCCGTACTCTTAGAGACTACTCCAAACCTAGCCACAAGGGCTATAGGAACACCATTGAGCTCCCCGTAGGGAACAATATGGTACCTCTGCGATTAGACACCATCCGGTTGGTGCAAAACAGAAGCTCTTTCCACGGACTTCGGTCCGAGGATCCAAACCAACATCTTAAGGATTTTCTAAAACTAGTGGACTCACTTGACCTTGATGTTGCAAATAGGGAAAGGACGCACCTGCGTTTATTTTAATTTTCCCTTCGCGATCAAGCTAGCAACTGGCTTGAATGTTTTCCACCAAGTTCCATCTCCACATGGGAGGATCTTACTACTCGTTTCCTTGCTCAATTCTTTCCACCAGGAAGGACTGCAAAACTTCGTAATGACATCCTGATGTTCCAACAACATCAAGGAGAATCTCTTTCTGAAGCATGAACTCGTTTCAAGGACTTACTCCAAAAAGTCCCTCATCATGGCATAGATCTTTGGCTCTAAGTCTAAATCTTTTATGACCATGTCAATCCCGCCACAAGACGAACCATCGACCAATCAGCCAGTGGCAAGCTTCGTGACAAAAATGCCGAAGAATCCTGGGCACTATTAGAGGACCTAGCCCTCTATGACAACGAAAGTTGGAATGACCCAAGGGACTTCGCTAAACCGGTCAAGGCAATCTCTTTGCCTCAAGATGTCCCGAGTACATCTGACCGTCGTCTCATTGAGCTCGAAAATCAAGTCCAACGCTTGATGGAAGCTCATCTTTCTCCTAAGCAATTTGTTTAAGTGAACAAAATCACTTCTTCATGTGAAATTTGTAGTGGTCCTCATGATACTCAATATTGCATGGAAAATCCCGAGCAAGCTTTTGTTGATTACGCATCCTCGCGTACCGACGAAGCAGAAGGTAAGTGGTTCACTTTCAAACCCGAGCAAAACAATCTTGGTGACACCTATAATCCATCATGGAAAAGTCACACAAACCTTAGGTGGAAACAACCCTAAAATCCTCAAAATAATTTTTCAAACCCACCTAATCGGTTTCAGCCCAACGGTTCATTCCCGAATCGTTCCTTCAACAAAAATCCTTAAAATTTTAACAATTAATCAAATCTCGAAGGATTGGAGTCCAACTTCATGGCATCTCAAGACGATAGATTATCCAAGTTTGAAGCCAATTTCAAACAACAACAAGGCAAGATGACCAATAAAATTGACACAGTCTTGAAGGCTTATTTGAATATTTATAGTCAATATATAAAAATATGTATAACTAAATACCAAATAAGTAATAGTATAGAGAGTATCCCGTTTGATATAAAAATTGCTAGAGGACAAACAATATTTTATCTTCCGGATGTCGTATCCCGACGAAGTGCGAATTAAAAACCTTGTTTCGGTTCGTGATCGCGTGCTTGAATAATCTATATTTTGGCTTTTGGATTCTAAATCTAATAACGCAAAGGGAAAGCATATAAAGGCATACTAAACTAATTAAAAACTAAATTTAACCAACTAATTACCTAAAAATGACAAAATAAAACTCTAAAAACTCAAAATGTAAAATTCTAAGCTAAAATGCATAAAACTATTTTTTAAAACACAGAATTTATTTTTTTGAATTTTTAAACTGTTTAAAACTATTTTTTAAACTTAAATAATACTAAAAATTAAATTAAAAATTCTAAACTTAATCCTAAAATATTAAGAAAATTTATAAAAATACTAGATACTATTCCTAAGGTTTATAAAGAAAAACGAGTCAATAAACTCTAACCTATAAACTGTGAAAAATCAATAAGCAAGAATAAGCTAAAACTGAAAACAGGTATTAATATTAAATGGTGCAAGGGTCTAATGAAAAAGACCC
>BQNB010077455.1:0-24906 GCA_026074375.1 Tanacetum coccineum | reverse complement strand
ACTTCTTCACATGGACTTGTTTGGTCCATCGGCAGTTCAAAGTTATGGAGGTAACTTCTACACTTTGGTCATTGTCGATGACTACTCAAGGTATACATGGATAAGATTTTTAAAACATAAAAATGAAGCTTTTGATCATTTTGAGATCTTGAGTAAAAAGATTCAAAAACAAAAGGGTTCTCCCATTATTTCAATACGTTTGGATCATGGTCGGGAATTTGACAATGAAGTACAATTCGGAGCCTTCTGTGATGCTAATGGCATTACCCATAATTTTTCTGCTCCTCGTACTCCTCAGTCAAATGGGGTAGTTGAACGTAAGAATAGAACCCTTCAAGAAATGAGTAGAACTCTATTAAATGAGCAATCTATCCCTCAAAAGTTTTGGTGTAATGCAGTAGATACTTCAACCTATATTCTAAATAGAATTCTCATTAGACCTTTTCTCGGAAAGACTCCTTACGAGCTTTTCAAAGGGAAAAAGCCCAACTTAGAATATTTCAAAGTATTTGGTAGCAAATGCTTTATCCTTAATACCAAAGATTATTTAACCAAGTTCGACCCTAAGTCGACAGAAGGCATATTCTTAGGCTACTCTCCTAATAGTAAAGCATATGTAGTCTTAAATAAAGAAACTATGAAAGTCAAAGAATCTCTCAATGTCAAGTTTGATGAAACTCCTCCATCTAATTCTTCACCCCTAGTAGACGACGACTCACTAGAAGTCGATATTATAGAAAATAAACTAAAAGACTTAGAAGTCAAGGAAAATGAACCATTAAACAAAGATGTGAGCAACATTAAAGAATCTAAAGACAAACTTGATGAAAATGGTGTCGTATCAAGAAACAAAGCAAGACTTGTTGCTCAGGGATACAATCAACAAGAAGGAATAGATTTTGATAAAACCTATGCTCCTGTGGCTAGATTAGAATCTATAAGAATCCTCCTTGCGTATGCCTGTGCACATGACTTTAAACTTTTTCAAATGGACGTCAAAAGTGCTTTTCTAAATGGCTTTATAAACGAAGAAGTTTACGTTGCCCAACCCCCTGGGTTTGTAGACTTCAAAAAACCTTATCATGTCTTTAAACTCAAAAAAGCTCTTTACGGTCTCAAACAAGCACCCAAAGCTTGGTATGATCATCTCAAATCTTTCCTTCTTGACCATAAGTACACCATGGGCTTAGTAGATAACACACTATTTACTAAGAAAAAGGATTCACATATCATCATCGTTCAAATCTATGTGGACGACATCATCTTCGGATCAACTTGTCAAGACCTGTGCGACGATTTTTCAAAAATCATGCACGACGAGTTTGAGATGAGCATGATGGGTGAATTGAATTTCTTCCTTGGTTTACAGATCAAACAACTCGAAGATGGGATCTTTTTCAACCAATCTAAGTATGTAAAAGAAATGTTAAAGAAATTCGGTCTTGAAAACGCCAAATCTATCAAAACTCCCATGTCTTCTGAAACTAAACTCACTCGTGACGAAGAAGGAGATTCCATCGATGACACTAAATATCATGGCATGATTGGTAGTCTTCTGTATCTAACTGCTAGTCACCCGGATATCATGTTTAGTGTTTGTCTCTACGCTCGTTTTCAAGAAGCCCCTAAAACCTCTCATTTTGAAGCCGTAAAACGAATCTTTCGTTACATTAAAGGTACTTCCCACTTGGGCTTATGGTATCCAAAAGGAACCGGTCTTGAGACTATTGTCTATGCCGATTCTGACCACGCGGGAGACTACGTCGACCGTAAAAGCACTAGTGGGGTATGTACTTTTGTTGGCTGCTGTCTCACCTCTTGGTTGTCTAAGAAACAAACCGCCCTAGCTATTTCAACCACTAAAGCTGAATACGTCTTCGCAAGAAAAGCTTGTCAACAAGCTTTATGGATGAAGCAAGCTCTTGTTGACTATGAGGTCAAATTAGAAGACGTACCCGTTCTCTGTGACAATAAAGGAGCTATAGATTTAAGTAAGAATCCCGTCCTCCATTCTCGCACCAAACATATCAAAATCCGTTATCACTTTCTTCGCGATAACGTTCAGAAAGGTAATATCTCCATCGAAAAAGTATCCTCGAAAGATAATATTGCCGATATTCTAACCAAACCTCTCAAAAGAGAACCTTTTAATCTTCTTCGTCTCGGTCTTGGTCTAATGGAACCAATTTCATAAAACATCTTTTGTGTCAAAATTCCGTTCTTATCTCTAGTTATAAAACATTGATTAATACAAATAAAACACTTTTGAGAGTCATGTCTCGTGAACGTATTCAAAGAAACACATGGTCAATATGTCGTTTCAAACACGTTCATTAGAGCCACATTAAATGGAAGCTTATAGTTTTTCTATCAAAAATTTAAACAAAAATCTTTTTATCGAGTCAAGAAAAACTGCACCTTCAACATATCAAAAATTCTCTTCAAAATTTTTCTCATAAAATTTTGTCTGCCCGATTGCCGGTACCCTTTTCATTTCAAACCGGTGCCCTTTCTTGAACAGCACCGACAGAACCGGCAACACTGTTTACAGAACAGTTCTTACTTATTAAAATACGAATTTTTTAAATTCAAATCCACTATTTCCCTCCTTGTCACATCACTTAAATGTCAAAACATAGAAGTTGACTTCTCCATAATCTAATCATTAGATTTTTCTATAAGATTTCAAGCAATATATTTATGATACAAGTATCTTGATCATCTATAAATAGTGGCAATCTAATTTCTCTTCTTCACATCCTACAAACAATGCCTAAAGAGAATAAGGCTTGTATAAAACGCACCGCTCGAATGAGCATTCGACCATGTTGTTTCTCAAATCCAAGAACAACTTCTCCTCCCTACCAACCACTCTCTCCGCCAACGGACTACTCCTCACAAGCTCCTCCAAACTCACCGATTTTATCTCCACCTTTATCTCCTATCAAGTTACCAAATGAGGATCCCATTAGCACTCCCAAATCAACCCCTATTCCTTTAACTTCACCACCACCCGCTCCAACTCGTCCTTCCACTCTAACCTCCAAAGCTATCACTCCTATACCCATCACTCTTGATCCTCTCGAGCTCTTGTTCTCCACACCACCATCATCTCCAACTCTTCTCGATATTCTAGGAGATCTCCCCCCATCTACCACTAATCCATCGCCTCCTAGACCTTCCTTCGCCACCATAGAACGGATGGCCAATGAGCCTCTTCCCATTCCACTCATTGAGCCAACCATTCCTTCTCCAAATATGGAAATCCCCATTCCACCTCCAAACCTACCTTCTTTTGCACCACCACTTCTGCCACTAGGTCCAAACAATCCTTTCCCAATACTCACTCACAAAATGTACTGTAAACACTGCCAAAGAACATAACTCTTAATAACCGACCTTTAAGATGAAATGAGATTTATTCTTAACCATATTCTTGAAGCTTTGAATGTCTTAATGCACAAGAACTAGTAGCATTTTAGGAAAAATAAAATAAAAGCGCTTCTTAGGAACATCTTAGAATGTTTTTATGTTTATGTAATGCTTTTTCTTTTCTGAAATTAATAAATTATTGTGTTACATTTCTCTCTTATATATCTCACAGATTCTGACTTTCTGAGTCAGCCGGTGCCATTCATATAACAAACCGGTGCCCTCTGTCATATAGCACCGGCTGGCCGGAACCAACAGTCCATATTTTTTTTATCCATTTTTTTTCTCAGGTACCCTCAAAACAAGGGGGAGCATATATCACTGTTTCTAACTCTTTTCCTTACAGCATACATCAAGGGGGAGCTTCCCATCCTAACATTATATTCTTTTCTTCTTTTTTTACCTCACACTTTTTGTTTCGACAAAAAGGGGGAGAGAATGACCATATCTAGAACATATCCATGATCCCTAATTATGTTTTGTCATCAACAAAAAGGGGGAGATTGTTAATACAAATAAACCATCGGATAAATCATCGGTAAATAAAACGATTTTCGAATCAACGTCAAACCAAGGTTTTATTAATGACAAAACATAATCACTTTTCTCTAAAACCTTTTTTTTCATTACAAGACATGTTTCTTCTTCCTCACTAACATTGCTAGAAACATAATTTTCTAAATCTACTCATTTTTAAAAAGTATAAAAACTAATCTTTTGTAAAGATTCTTAAAAATACATAAAAAGTTTTCTTTTCTATTTTGACTTTTAATAGATCTTCAATGGCAGCAAATCTAGAAAATATTTTGCAAGATTCTACAAGCAATCTCAAGATCTTGCAAATCTAAATTCAGATGTTGTTACTGTGCGCCGGTGCCCTTGCGATTGCAAGCCGGTGCCATTTACAAAGAGCACCGGCGGTTCCGGGCTACAGTAAAATTTTGGCCTATAAATACCAAGCCATTTCTCATGGTTTTTCACACATTCTTCCATCATCTCTTATCACTAATCTACAGAGCATTCTCTCTTTAGAATTTCTCTTTCTTTCTTATTCTTGTAGGTAATTCTCTTTAAGAACTTACTAAATACGCGAAAGCTATTAGCTCGCTTCATCAAGTGTCTAGATCTTAATTCTCTCTCACTCTTTTTCTAGATCTTCTAGTTCTATAAATCTCTTCTTGTAATCTTAGTAGTGGATCAAGTTTAGTAGTGATATCACCAATACTCGTATGTGAGTTATTTGGTGATCATTTATAAAGATACAAAGTGTAACGGTGTTGTGAAGGCTTCTCCGCCAAGTGAAAAGGAGTAAGGTGACTAGTGCTTAGCAAACTCTCGAGTAGGTGACTCGAGGAGTGGAGTAGGGCAAGGAAGGTGTCCTTCTAGCCGAACCACTATAAATTCTTGTGTCCCTAGGTGATATCTTTCCATACTCTTCTCTTATTATTGTCTTTACATTTCTTATATCTAGATTGCCAAAAATCCATATCAAGATAACTTCACTAGTTAATTCAAAACGGTATATTTTCTACTTAAAAAGAGAACAAATTTTTGAAAACTATTCAACCCCCCCCCCCCCTTCTAGTTTTCCGCATTTCAAATGTCCCAACTCGTAACGAAAATGAAAACTTCTAATTCCTGTTCCATATTTTAACCAAAACAAGAACTTTCCAATGTATACACACGCTCTCATTTGGCTTTGATCATTAAATATGCAGTGAACCTACTTAGTCTCACTGCGTAAAATACCTTATGTGCATGAAGATCTTACGAAAATTGGTTAATTACCATAGATTTTCTTTTGTTAACTTTAAGATGTGTGTATACGTTCTAATTTAGGTACCAACTTCATACCAAACTGTCTAATGAATATATACATTTTTGTTTTGGTCTTGTTACATAACCAAAATGAAAACATTCATATGCATACATACATTCTTCTTTGGAAATTTTCAAATGTCCCAACTCGTAACGAAAATAAAAACTTCTAATTCATGTTCCATATTTTAACCAAAACAAGAACTTTCCAATGCATACACATGTTCTCATTTGGCTTTCATCATTAAACTATTTAATTTCAGATGAATACATACATTTATTTTAAGGTCTGGTTGCAGAACCAAAATGCGAACATTGATATGCATACATACATTCTTCTTTGGAAACTTTCAAATGTGATACTCCTCACCAAAATTAAAACTTCTAATTCCTGTTTCATATTTTAACCAAAAACAAGAACTTTTCAATGTATACACACGCTCTCATTTGGCTTTGATCATTAAACATGAAGTGAACCTACTTAGCCTCACCGTGTAAATACCTTAGGTGCATGAAGATCTCACGAAAATTGATTAATTACCATAGATTTTCTTTTGTTAACTTTGAGATGTGTGTACACGTTCTAATTTAGGTACCAACTTCATATCAAACTGTTTAATGAATATATACATTTTTTTTGGTCTTGTTACATAACCAAAATGAAAACGTTCATATGCATACATACATTCTTCTTAGGAAACTTTCAAATGTCCCAACTAGTAACGAAAATGAAAATTTCTAATTCTTGTTCCATATTTTAACCAAAACAAGAACTTTCCAATGTATACACACACTCTCATTTGGCTTTGATCATTAAATATGCAGTGAACCTACTTAGTCTCACTGCGTAAAATACCTTAGGTGCATGAAGATCTCACAAAAATTGATTAATTACCATAGATTTTCTTTTGTTAACTTTGAGATAGTGTAACATTCTAATTATGTACCAACGTCAATACCAAACTGTTTAATGAATATAGACATTTTGTTTTGGATCTTGGGTTTTTATTTATTTAACATAACCCAAATGAAAACAATTCATATGCATACAACATTCAGTAATCTTTTGGAAATTTTCAAATGTTCCCAACTCGTAACAAAAATGGAAAAACTTTTAATTCCTGTATCATTGATTTGATTCTTATATGTATATTTATTTTGGGTGAGTTTTGACTTTTTGCCTTGGTCAAGGGTGAGAAGTTGGGATTTGCCTAGTAGTATATATATATATACTTGTCAACGAATCAATATGCTAGTTCAAGTTGGAAAATTCATGCTCCTTGTAGATTTCATTATCCTGCAAATGGAGGAAGATGATAGAGTCCCTCTAATTTTAGGAAGACCTTTCTTGCATACCGCCGATGCCATCATAAGAGTTAAGAACAAAGAACTCAATTTAGGAATTATAAAAGATAGAGACACCTTTCACATCGATAAAGCTATGCAGCATTCTCACGTAAATGACGACACATGCTTCCGCATGGATGTTATCGATGAAATAAATAAGGATGAACTTGATGCTCTACTCGACGATTCTAAACCATTCCTAAATAAATCAGAAAAGATAAGTGAAACACCACTCGATAAAGAATTCGATTAATTCATGTCAGAGAATGTTCAAGAGGATAAAGTCAAAGACAATTTTGAGGAGTTACCACCAAAAAATGAACTAAGAATCAAGACATCTATCCAAGATCCACCAACCGATACATCTGGATTATGCCTTTCTAGAGGAAAATTCTCTTCTCCCAGTAGTCATATTAGCTTTACTCGAACAGAATGAAAAGGAACGACTTGTTTCAGTTCTCAAGAACCATAAAAAAGCATTCGCTTGGAAAACATCTGATATTCTAGGGATTAGCCTTTCCTTTTCCAAACACAAAATCAATTTTAAGGATGATGTCAAACCAGTCATTCAGAGACAACACCGACTTAACCCAAACATGAAAGAAGTCATTAAAAAGGAGATTATCAAACTTCTAGACGCATGTATCATCTATGCCCTCAAAGATAGCCCTTGGGTAACTTCGGTGCATTGCGTGCCCAAAAAAGGAGGAATGACCGTTATGACAAATAAAGACAACAAACTCGTTCCAACACGAACAGTAACATGATGGCGTGTTTGTATCGACTACCGTAAGTTGAACGAAGCCACCCGAAAGGATCATTTTCCTTTACCCTTCATGGATCAAATGCTGGAAAGATTAGCCGGAAACAAGTTCTTTTGTTTTCTTAACGGGTTTTTCGGGTATTTTCAAATTCCTATCGAACCAGCCGATCAGTAAAAGACCACTTTCACTTGCCCTTATGGAACCTACGTCTACAAGCGTATGCCTTTTGGTCTTTGCAACACGCCATCAACTTTTTAAAGGTGCATGATTGCAATTTTTCAGGATATGCTCGAAACCTCCATGGAAGTCTTCATGGACAATTTCTTAGTATTTAGAGATTTAATCGATTCGTGCTTAAATAATCTAGAGCATATGCTAATTTGATGTAAACAAGCACACCTAGTTCTAAAATAGGAAAAGTGTCACTTCATGGTGACCGAAGGAATTGTGCTGGGACACAAAGTCTCCCGTAAATGACTAGAGGTCGATAAAGCAAAAATTGACGTGATAGCTAAGTTACCACCACCCGCTAACGTCAAAGCCGTTAGAAGTTTCTTAGGACATACCGAATTTTACCATCGATTCATAAAAGATTTTTCCAAAATCTCCCGACCCATGACGAAGCTTCTCGAAAAGGACTTAGTCTTTAACTTCGATGAAGAGTGTAACAAG
Source organism: Tanacetum coccineum (assembly GCA_026074375.1). Classification (NCBI taxonomy): domain Eukaryota; kingdom Viridiplantae; phylum Streptophyta; class Magnoliopsida; order Asterales; family Asteraceae; genus Tanacetum; species Tanacetum coccineum. The sequence continues at coordinate 16,873 of BQNB010077455.1, read as the reverse complement.
GTATTTGAAACTCTCAAAGAAAAGTTAAAGAACGCACCTATTATGGTTTCTCCTAATTGGTCGCTACCGTTTGAACTTATGTGCGATCCAAGCGATTTTGCCATAGGAGCCGTGCTAGGCCAACGCGAAGAAAAACATTTTCGACCTATCCACTTCGCTAGCAAAACTCTGAATAGCGCACAACAAAACTATACGGTGACCAAAAAAGAGTTACTCGTTGTAGTTTTTGCATTTGACATGTTTCGATCATACCTTGTTCTTTTAAAAACAGTTGTGTTCACGGATCACGATGCAATAAAATATTTTTTTTCGAAACAAGATGCCAAACCAAGTCTTATACGCTGGATTTTACTGCTTCAAAAATTCAATATCGAAATCAAAAATAAAAGGGGAGCAGAAAACGTCGCAACATATCACATATTGCGACTTGAGAAACCCAATCTCAATGAACTTAATGACGAGGAGATAAATGACGAGTTCCCTGATGAATTTCTCATGAGTATCAAAAACTACGAGGAAGAGAGCCCGTGGTTTGCCGAATTTGCCAACTATTTAGTTGGAGGAATTTTAAGAAAAGGATTAACCTACGCTCAGCGTTGTAAGTTCTTTTCAGAACTTAAGCACTACTTCTGGGATGAACCGTATCTATTCAAAGCATGCCCCGATGGCATGATCAGAAGATGTGTTCACGGTTCGGAAACTAGAAAAATTCAAGATGAATGCCATCATGGACCCACTAGGGGACATTATGGACCATCGATTACAGTAAAGAAATTTTTTGATGCTGGATTCTATTGGCCAACCCTATTCAAAGAAGCACAGACTCTGGTACAAAACTGTGATGCCTGCCAACGTTCTAGTAGCATTTCACAAAGAGACGAGATGCCTTTAAACGACATCCAAGTTAGTGAAAATTTTGACATATGGGGAATTGATTTCATGGGACCTTTTTCGAAATCCCATAAGTTCAAATACATTCTTGTCGTAATTGACTATGTGTCCAAATGGGCGGAAACCAAAGCTTTACCCACTAACGACGCACGAGTTGTAGTCAATTTCTTAAAAAAGCTTTTCTCTCGTTTCGGAATTCCAAAAGCTTTAATTAGCGACAGAGGAACTCACTTTTGTAATCGTCAAATGGAGAAAATTTTGAAAAAGTATGGAGTACATCATCGTATAGCCACAACTTATCATCCACAAAATAGTGGTTATGTTGAAAACACCAACAAAGCCTTGAAAAGAATCCTCGAAAAGACAGTTAAGGATAATCCGTCTGTTTGGTCAAGAAAATTAGATGACGCTCTGTGGGTATTTCGTACAGCCTAAAAAACTTTAACCAGTACCACTCCATACCGACTTCTCTATGGAAAAACATGTCATTTGCCGTTTGAAATCGAACATCGTGCTTACTGGGCCCTGCGAAGCTGCAATCCCGATCTTAAGGTTGCAGGAGAAAAATGATTTCTACAGTTGCATGAGCTCGATGAATTAAGACTTCAAGCATATGAGAACTCTAAACTCTACAAAGCCTGAACCAAAGCCTATCATGATAAGAAACTTAGAGTTAGAAAAGAATTTAAGGCCGGAGATAAAGTTCTCCTGTGCAATTCTAAGTACAAATTCAAAGCCCCAAAGCTTAGATCAAAGTGGTATGGACCGTTCAAAGTCAAACATGGTTATCCATCTGGATATGTTGAATTATATGATAAACATGAAGGAAGCTTCATTGTTAATGGACACCGTGTTAAACTCTACCACGATGAGGAGCAGTTAAATGAAATTGTCATAGAAGAGATTCACCTCATGAGTGAGGACGGAAGAATGAAAGCTATTCCATTCATGGAACCGTTTGCAGCCAACTACGGTGAGACCATGCCATGGGTATCTGAAAAACCGTACATCTACAGTGTAGTGGAAAACACCTGTAACGAAGCTAAGTTGTATGATTTAGACGAAACTGGAAAAGTAATAGTGATCGAGAATGTCTTGTATGTCCTACGCGAAGGGTCATCACTTGAAAAGAAATGAAAGAAGCACCCGAGTCCGGCTGACGACTCACTCAAAAATCAAGCGTTTCTCGAGAGGCAACCCGTGTATTTAATATAATTAGTTTAAATAAAACGTCTGCACCCGTAATATAAGTTAAGTGTGGGGGTGTGGCATTTAAAAATATATGTTTGTTTGCATTTCTTTTGTATTTCAAATTCTTGCAGGAAATGACGCACTTGACAGCTCAAGTACTACCGCACATGCATGGACATCTGGTTTTTCTGTTATTTCCCTATTTCAGTTTTTACCTATTTTGCCGCATTAAGGGCAATGCTAAATGTAAGTATGGGGGGGGGATAGGGAAAACGAGGTTGTTTTTAAATTTTTGAGCTAACTTAAAAATTGTTTGCCCTGGTAATCTAGTTGTTTTCATAAATTAAAACAAGATGTGTCCCAGTAATAAATGTATACACATGATAAAAAACTGATCAGAATAACATCAGTTTGTTTTCAAGATACGCTTTAATGCCTTGAGCTAACCATCTCGGTTAGCCCAACATTTTTCATGGTCTCATTTGTCAGTTATACCGTCCTTTACTTTTAAAAGAAAAAATTACACATAGTTTAGCTTTACATAAATAATCGAAGTCTACAGGTTAGTTGCTAGCTACGTGGATCGATGGTAGATATATGGGAAATCCTTATGAATTTTCGAGAGTGTTTCTAGCTCCATGTTTAAGGACATATAATCCTTAGCTAGTATGCCGATCGGAGGTTGATCGAATATGAAAAAAAATGAAAATGAATGATGATGAATAAAGCAAATGTGCTAAATCTTATAAAGATGAAGAAAAATGAGTGTCGATTAGCCAACGTGCTAAGTCGTGGCACAGTGATGTGTTTATCTCAAAATTCATATAGGATAGTGGTAAGCGGTAGCTAGCAACATTGGATTGTATACTTTGTTTTTTACCAAATCATACACCTGTACCGGTTTCCATTAAAAACAGTTAACATGTTTCTTTGATGTGTACACTTGGACTTATTGAGTACTTGTTCTTGGTAAATTGCATCTTATTTGAGGAAATTGTTTTCTAGATTTGCTTGAGGGCAAGAAAAGTTTAAGTGTGGGGGGATTTGATAACGCTCAAATCCAGTATGTTTTGGGAGCGTTATTCATACTTTTGTATTAGTTATTTGGTCAGTTACCTATGGTTTTATTACTCGATTATGTTAAAATATGCTTTCTAGTGTAATTGCAGCCAAATACAGGAAAAGAAAAAAAAGGAGAGACGAACATGCAGAGATTGTCTCAAGTACGAAGAATCCCGTGTCAGGATCAAGAGCGGAAGCATCTCAAAGAAGAAGAAATCTAATTACTCGAGCTTCCAAGACTTGAGATCAAGTTGTAATGAAGATATGGTGAAGTACGAAGGCCCACGGCCAAGCATAACTCGAACAAGAGCATTAAACGAAAGATACAACAGAGTAATCTCACCAGCGACCACCCAGCCGCCCGGCTTAAGAGTCTGTCGCCCGACAGAAGGCGTGTCGCCCGGCTCTTGGAGCCCACGTTTTTCAATTTACTTTATAAGAAACCTAAATAACCAAGAAGGATCTAGACCCTCTAAACCGACTTTGGACACCCCTTTAGGCCCTGGAACTGACATAAAATTATAGTATAAATAGGATACCCCTATGCCTCATTTTAACACACACCTCACTATTCTCCAACCCTAAAATCCTAATCCTCATAGCCACTACTCCTCTCCAAAGCCATCTAAGTCCAGGAAGGCCAGGAAGAAACTCCAAGAAAGCCAAGAAGGAGGAAGGATCCCTCTAAGTCACAAGTTTATCATTTCCTAGTTTACATTCCTTTAAGCTTTTACAATACTTTTGTAAGAACTCTCATTATGTTTATGAATGCATTATTTTCTGGAATTATGTCTTTATTTAATATGAGTGGCTAGTCCCTTTATGTGCTTGGTTAGATGATGTTTGTGGTATGAAGATTCAATTATGATAGTGTGGCATGATAATTCAATTTCAAGCTAAGTCTTAGAACCATTTATTCTTATGTTCCAAAGTGGTATGGTTTTATCAACCGGATTGTTTGTTGAGAATATCATAGGCCAAAAGGGATATTGTTAATCAATCAATTGTTGCATTTTTGTCTACGATTGGCTACCTTTTGTATTGACCTTTTCTTAAGCGGTTTGGTATAACTAGAAACATAATTATCGATGTCTATGATTTGTGAAACGAACCGCGAATCAAACTCATAGAGGTTGTCTTAGTCTTGAATTGATTGATTGCGCCTAATGCTTGTTTTTGTCACTAAGAGTCTTTACGAAGGTAAACAGTTTTAAAAACAATAAATTGGATAACCTCCAATTCTTTTGATCAACTTGTTAGTCTTTGACACCATCATATCGAATCGGATTCCCAAACTAAGTCCAACCAAGTACATCTATTTATTATTGAATCACTTTCATCATTGCTTGCTTGCATCTTAGGATTTTTGTCATCGAAATCTTTATCAAGTCGAAACACCCAAATTCCCGCGAACTATCCCGACTTACCATTCAATATCTTGCTACTACGGATGAGTTCATTTTCTCGTATGTGTTGCTTAAGAATTTGGTATATCGAGTTATAAATTTAAAATTGACTCGTATCACACGCATCAACACTTTTGCCCTAATTTTACTCACACATATGAGGTCCACTAACCCTAAACCTTGTATCAACCACCACCATCTAAATCTCTAAACATCGTCATATTACTGAATGACCATAAATAAATCACCTTGATCTCAATCTCATACCAGTAAATATATGCAACCAAATGAACCCTTCAATTTACCATATGAAATCTATTACTTAGATCCTGTTTCGAACCACAAACAAACGAACTCCCTTGTAATATATCTTCAATGGCTTCATCGTTTGTCATGGCTTCAAGATCCTTCATGGGTCTCGGGTAGGTTTTGAGTGTTGGTTTCTTGTGTATGTCTTGTGTTCTAATCGAAAGAAGAATAGCTTATAACAAATTTGTTATAAGACTATCTTTAATTTCGTATAACAATTGGGTTTTATAACCTACATAGATCAGTGATGAAATCAATGTTCGTAAGATTGGATCTTTTAAAGGTCTTGAATTAGTTACAACAAACGAAAATTGAATCTGAGATCTTGAAGTTTCATTAGTTTTGAGTCATGGTGGTGGTTAGGAGATGATAATATGATTGTTGTAACGTTAGGATTTAGGATTAGTATGATTGGATTTGAGGTATTGAGATGTTAAAGTTGTAGGCTCAGGTTGGTTTTAGTTTATGTTGTCTGATGTTGTTGTTGGTTTGGTTGTTAAAGTTTGTTGTTAATTCGAGTCAGTCACTTTTATCTTCTTCTTTGACCTTTGACTCGACTCAGCTGAGTTAACCCGGTCAACTCGGTAAATACCGAGTTGACTCGGTTTGGCCTTGGTGTTAACTCGCCTCCACTCAGAGTTGATAACTCGCCTCCTTAAAAATTGTTAACTCGCCTCCTTAAAAGCTGTTAACTCGCCTCTGCCTTTGAGAGTGTTAATTCGCCTCTGCTTATGAGGTTGTTAAATCGCCTCTCAAAGAAGAAGTGATAATTCGCCTTCTACTAAGCTGTTGATAATTCGCCTTGTACTTTCCCTAAAAAATGGATCTAAAATTTTCTTGTCCTTTTTCCATCTTCATCCATTTTTCTTGTTCTTACCCAGAAAATAAGCAGATTTACAGGCAAAATAAGACACAGAAAGAAGGAAACAATAACAAGCTTATGAATAAGCTTACAAGAACGAAATAAGCAGTCACCAACCAGCACAATAAGCCATTGATCAGCTCGAAATAAGCCAAGAACAAACAAAGACTATCAAAACTTATGCTTTTCTTTACCAAATAAGCCACGAAAGTAATCAGCAAATACGTTTTGGACCAAAACCATGAGACAACAAACTGTGACAAAAGAAATTAGCCGTGGCTATTAATGACCAAAAACAGCCACAAAAAATAGCTTAAAGTAAGCTGAAAATAAGCTGTTCTACACGGACACAACACACAAATACAAAACACCCCCGGTTAGCTCTTGATACCACTTGTTACATGATACAAAACCACCTTATCAGGGGGTCGGGATTGATCAAAGAAACAAAGGATAAGCATTATGTTTTCTAGTGAGAGAAAGTAGAGAGAGGGTGAGATGAACATAAAAAAGGAAAAAAATTACTACCTCCATCTCATATTTATAGTCCATTTTTGACTTTTTAAGTAAAATACAAGTAAACATCCACACCCCCTCATGGAGAGCCATGAGGGGTATTTATACTAGAAACAAAAACAAACTATTCCTAGTTAACATAAATGACCCCTGCGTGATACGCAGTGTCCAAGAATAGTCCAATTCAAATGTAAGACGCCAGCTTCACTAAAAGTGAGGCTAACACTTGGTGATTTGAGGCGTTTGGATTGCTATAAATTCAAGTCTATACTTTCTTGTATAATCATTTGGCTAGGTATAATCCTTGTTCTTATATTTCCAGAAAGTTTACTTACATTTTCGTTATGAACAATATGTTAGAATTATGTTTTGAGCTTATTGAAATAAATTATGAGTAGTGTTTGATATACTTGTGCAAATGATATGGAATTGATTATGATGTGTTGATTATGATTGTATGCTTGAATCTTATGAATTGTCTTGTGATTGTTTAGTGAAATAACTTGTTGGATTACATGTTGATGAAACCTAAAAATGGATTTAAAGGTCGAAGGGATTTCCGGTTAAGTTTCATTCTCTAAAAATTAGTGCACAAATGAGTAGGGGATTTTGATGCTTGACATCATCAAATTAACATGTTTAAAAGGCTTGTTTGATCTTAAACTCGAGTATAGGCCGAAAGGACTCGTTAAAATTACTTGACATAATCATATTTTTCATAGCAATCGGATTAAAAATGGTTAGAAAGTTTAGTGTTCATAGGCCGAAAAGGATCACCATCGTTTTAACATATATATGTGGATTTGTGAAATACACCATGGATCGAATCTATGTTACCACTATTCTTGTTAGTCTTACAATCAAGTTTAACCAACAATTCAACCATCATATCAATTAAATAGAGTTTAGCAGATGTATTGTTTTGCCATGAAAGATTCTAAAAGTATGTGTTTAGAAGTAATAGGGATCGTGACAACCTATGTGCTTATTTCGTTATTATATGATGATTATCACCAAGTCCCGTGGAACGAACTCGACTTACCCAACTTTACTATGAATGAACGAGTATACTTGCTTATATGCGTTTTTTGTAGAATTATGAGTCGTGATTATAAATGTAAAACTTACACGCTAAACCAAGTATCAGTACATTTAATTTGTCAAAGTTAGATAAAACACATAAAATCACATGTGATTTTTCTCACACGTTATCTCAAATGTGATTTTTTACCAAATGTGATTTTTTTCACATGTGACTATAGAAGTTTTATAAATGAACTGCTATAATTTATAATTCGAATACGGTGTGTGATATATGGTTAGAAAGTCATGAATGTGTGTTTTTCATTGAAAAAACACGAAAAGTTTTTTATTTATAGAAAACACTTATGTTAATTTCAGTACAGTTGTTTAGTGTTCGATCTTCGATATTAGTGTTAAATCACTTGTGATATGTTATTCGAATTTCGATACAACAAAAAAAACATGAAAAAACAACAAACCTTTTTTCCGAAAGTATATCAAAGTGTCCGTCTGTTGAAAAAAAATTCTCGTCGTGATGGTATAATTTGTTTTGTCTAACGATTGACGGTTTATGAAATATTTATATTATAAGAAGATGGGTCTAACTGAATTTTTAATTTAAATATCAATAAAATAATTACTGAGATTTATACTTTGGTATGTGAAAAAAAAATTATATATAAAATATCTTTCCTCTAAGTTGTGAGATGAAGTTTTGCATTAAGTTATCAACCAATCACAACCTTTCAATATGAAATCATTTCAAGTAACATTGCATCAAAGTGTTTGTGTGTAAATGGTATCTCATGTAGTGTGAGATAGTTTGTGGTATCAATATTATTAGATAGTTAAAAGTCGTCGGTTTAAAAAAGATTTCAAGTAACCTTGCTCTTTCTACACTTAGAGCGCTGGGTACGGTAACATCAGGCTCGGCATTATGCTGACTGGCCATGGCGTTACGGGCGTTATGACACCCCCATTCCGCATTTGTTCGGGCGTTGCTGGCCAAGTTTACCCACAAACGTCTGTATCAACGTGCAATCTTTTCTTTTTTCTTTTTTTCGTTTCAATTTGGTTTTGGTGTGTGTGTTAACATTGTGTGTGCATGTTTATTGCGTGTTTTTTGTGTGTGTATTTGTGTGTGTGTACTGTGTGTGTAGATGAGGAAGAAGGACGAATGTGTGGATAAGATGTGTGTGTTTTGTGGCCCATCGTAATTTATCGGGTGATGATTTGCACACTCTAAGAATTGATTGGCACACTTAAATTGTTTGTGTAATGCCTATTTTACCTTTAATATTTGCACACTTCACTAAATGTTGTAAGGGCATAAGTGTCAAGACACACATAAATTTGAGTGTGCAAATAAATTAGTGGAGTGTGCAAATCACTACTCTAATTTATCAACTTGTGCTTTTGTTTTTTTATATAATAATTGTATTTTTATTTAATACTCTATATGAATAAATAGTTTATGTGAAAAAAGAAAAGAAAAAAGAAAAAAGATAGGGGAGTCCCAAAAATAGTGTTATGATTGCAAGAGTTTTTTTTTTTTTTTTGATGTTGAAATGTTATCATGATGTTATTAAGTTATGGTAAACCAAAGTTTGGACTCAAAGTTTGGACTCAAATGTTAATTTCGTTGGTTTAGTTTCAAAAGCGTAGCATATATGGTTTTATGAGAGTATGATTTTGTGTGTATGATAATGTTTCACTTTAAAGCAGTGTTTTGAAACCCGGTTTGATCAGGTCGGGTCAACCGGTTGAACCGGTTTCAGTTAAAAAAACGGATCAATTTAAATCGGGTTTGGTATTTTCGATACCCGGTTAGACCTGCCGGGTTTTAAGTGATCCGGGTCAACCCGGTTCTCGAGACTCGGCCGGGTTTTGTATTTTTTTCATTTGTTTTACAAATAAAGCAAATTAATTATGCATATTTGCGACGTAATTTTATTTTTGCATTATATATTCGTTAGTAAGTGATTGTTAGGCTTTGTATATGAAATATTCATGATATATATATATACTAGTTACGTAACCCGCCCGACGGGCGGGTTCGTTTCAGGTTTTCCTTTCTAAGTTTATGTGTGTAACGGTTAGATTTTTAACACAACGTGATGGTTTTTTGGAAACCCGCTCGACTGGCGGGTTCGGTTCATAAGTTTTTTGTTGAGCTAATGTTTGTTGTTTAGTTCTAATGGTTGTCGTTTTTGTGTAAACATAGAATCTTCATTTCTCATATAGCTGTCGGTGTGAGAATGTATGGCCTTGCCTCTTGATGTTGTTTATTTGAAGATATGTCGTTGTCGGTGCCGTCATTGCGTCTGCTATTGTTACTCCCTCGACTCATCCACTTACGTAATTGCGCAGTTGTTTTTGGTGGGACCCCTTATGGGTCTTTAAATAGAAAACATACAAAGTCATCCTAATGTTGATGAATAATATTAGGTTCGGTGAAAAGTAGTTGCTGACAGTGCTTAGTTTCTTCCTTTCATACTAAGTCACTAAACCACGATGTTTCCTAAAACATTGTTTGAAAAACAAGATACTTGCATCGAATTTTTCAAGCCGTTGAACCGATGTTTCAGCCCGCCGGCCGTATTCATCAGCCTTTACATAGATATTCATCAGCCCATTGGCCTAATACATTGGACAGGCTTCGTAATGCATCATCCTTCAGGTTCAAGAGTTAAGTCTAATTTTCATTATGTTCCAAAACGTTAGCCCCTCGTTTTAAAACATCAAACCTTTTGTTCGATGCATGCAAAATCCATCCCAATTCATAGTCCATATATGAAACACCGGACGGGCTGTATGGAAAGCATCTAGTGGATGCCTGCCATTATTTGACAGAAATTATGTTCTTCCTTCTGAGATTTTTAAAATAAAATCTATGCGCACGCACGTATTTAAGAAGTAAAGGCTGTTAGATTACCTTTTGATTCGCAACAATCCGATGAGCCGCGACAATAGCATCAAGAATGCAAAGGCGAGTTGCATAAAGAAGTCTAACATCCCTTAATGTGCATAAGGTCTTGCATTGATGGCACTGTTGGTAAACAAATAATAAAGGCAAAACTAAACTTAGAATCAATATTTTTGGTAAAAAAACTCATATGAATTTAAAATGAAAGTTTGTATTTAAAACAAAATGAAATAAATATTATACATTCAAAGCATATATATAAATTCTTTGTAAACCACATTGGTAATGAAACAATTTCAGTAGTGTCTGTTGTTATTGCGACACAAAACCTTCAATCCTTTTTGTTCACTCTTGAATAAGACATATAGTTGTCCCATGGATGATCTGCAATAAGTTAGACAAAATACTTATTTAGTGTGAATATAAAAATAATGGCCAATGTATGCATTAGCCAGCAAAGTATTGATATTTGATAACTGGAAATTAGATGGCCTTGGTGTATAAATTATCCCTCAAATATTTTTTGACATGGTCTTTCGCATTATCGGATACCTTGGGCCAAGTATCCCTAGTGAAGTCTACAACAGATCTAATGATTGCTTGTGCATATCCTTGTTCATTTTTTGTATTTGAGGTGAATGGTACTAAGATTAAGCTGATAACATGGTCAATACATGTTTTTGGAAATGAAATTGGCGAGCCTAAAATGGCGGGACACCACAAAGCAAAATGTATAGGATAACACCAGCTAGAAATCTACCTTGTACATCTCCAATGAACTTAAGTATTTGCCTCGTTTGAACTCAACACAAGCCATGTTGCTTTTGTAGATCAACATCATGCACCACATGAATGTAATGGAACCTACTTGTCATTTATAAGGTTATCAGATTTCAGTAAAACTGGAAAGCAAGTACTCACTTTATCATAAACTCGTTGTAGAAATGACGAATAGATAACACAAAATGGATTAATACCTTCTAATGTCAAACCTGCTGCATAAGTTACCTGCTGTAAAAATAACCACATGTTGTTAATAAATACCACCATTAAAACAGCAATCTGGAAACTTTTTCTAGAAATGGTTGAGTCATGTCTTGCCTCCCACAGCTGCATGTATCACCAGAACTTTGTTATCTATTATGATATAGCTCAAATTTGGTCATTAGTCACTGCTAAGGGTGTTTGGATGTGAACTTTGAGACTAATTATGATATATTTCAATATTCAGAATGAGACCAGGTCTCCGTAAATCACATACTGCAGAAGATGGTGTGTGTCAATGTGTTGAGTAATAACTAAACTCTAATTTATTAACTAATAAATGAATGAGATAAAAAACGTTCACATATATTAAGACTTCAAGTCACAATATCAATAATGTGTTTCATGATGCACACACAATCATATACCCGCTATTGCTAAAAGATAACTTGTAAATGCTCCCAATGTTAATGTGTACTAACTCTAGAAGCAGTCACGTGGGTCAGCCGAAATGAACTTTTAAAAGACATAAAAAAGTAACACTTTTGGATTTGGTGTTTAATATTTGTAAGAAACTCGCATAAATTTAGAACAAACTTGAAATATAGCATTTGCGTGGCCTAAGGCATAACTTGAAACGTGTAAGAAAACCAAAATAATTCTATAAAATCAGAATACCTGAACTCTGAGAACGCTGGTCCTAAACATATATTTTTACGTATCAACATGATATCTAGTTTCTTTTTTATAAGGATAATCAGGTGTAGTAAATATTTTGAAAGCTTAAATATAATAAGGCGAGTGACCATTGATGATGTTGGGCTGCTGGTCTGAGACTAAGTGCCATAACTTTCATAAGGCAATACGCTTAGCTAAATATCTCCTAAAAGTGCTTATCGGCTATGTGAATGGTTAAACAGTGGGTTCCATAAAACAATAAGCCTATAAAGCAATGTTATCCTAAAAGAAAGTGGACCATTGACTTGGACATTCAGCAATATTCACATATGGCCGACTCAGATAAAAAATAGATAACTTGTTCTTATACAAATAGGATGCAATATGCATGATCATTAATGAAAAGAATTGGAAAATAAGTGCTCCTACATATCAGTAACATACTAAAAGGGCTACTTGATGCACCAATGACATTGAAAAAATACTAAGTCCAAATAATGTATGAAACACATTAAAATGACTCGCATTCTAATGTTTATATTCATTATTGAGCCCTTCTCATGGTGAGTAGATGGATTGTACCTATAATTCATGCAATTTATGATGAAAATGATATACAGATTTAGAGTACATACATGATTGAGATAATTGAGTTACCCTGATAGCATTAAAGATGCGAGTTTTCAAGCCACGTGCAATTTGTGGCTGCTCGTTTTCTTCTCAAATAAAGATTTCATCTAATTTCTGCAAGACAACAAAAATAAGTGTAAAATGATTAAGCACACAATACATATCAAATGAGGATCGCTTTAATACAGTAAACCTCGGTGGCTAGAAAACACGATACCACTCTGGACTTAAATCCGTTTTCCTGTCTAACAAACAATGAATACATACGTAATTTTTAAATTTTAAAACTTTTCATAAAAAGTACTTCATTTTCATGGAGGTGCTAAGATCGGAAGTCTTGTAGTGAGTAGGGACATGAAAAGAAGATGCATCAATTAGTCATCAAAACCTGTATCCAGTGATAAAACTGATGCATATTTTTCGTTCCCGTTGTCTCGCTTTATAAAAATCTACAGTTACATGTTAAATATATCAGTCATTTTAACATGCTAACAAACGATTTCTTATTCGTAAGTGCTCCGCAGGAAACCATGAACGACACCAGGATGCTTCAAAAGTTGTTCAGCATATAAAAAACGACATGAATAGTAGATATTAATTAACATGATAAATGGTCTGAATTGTGAACATGAGACCTTTTATCAATATTAAACATTAGAAAGATATATTAGAATTAGAATCAAAATGAAAAGTAGCAGCCTGTGTTGGTCCCGTAGCAATCCTTTTGAGGCATGAACTTCTTCTCTTGCCGTAAAGCGTCAACTTGCGCTTTTTTCTGTTTAATTTTTCAATGTATAATTTCATATTTACAATCTCTTGAGTTGATGTGTTAAGTTGCACTTTTAACCAAATATTCCATGAGGCACACACAGACTTTTTTTCGCTGGTTTAACCGACTATTTAACTTCTTGTTCATTTCCTGTAGTTCAATAGTTTCATCACAATATGTAGCAGAATTTTTCATTTGTGTTGTCCTCTCCTCTTCCATTGAAATGCCCAGGTGCAACGAATCTTCTTACAGCTCCGAAACGGGGGAAGAATAGGGGACTGAAAAAAAATAAAAACTATATGTATATATATAAGCCAAAACAAAAAGTGCAAGCACTATTAAGTCCAAGCAAATATTTATAATAAACCTTAAAATGGCTTGGCAAAGAGACAATGCGGATGAAACATAAACAATGTTACTGTTATCATTATTAGTTATAATAAATTCACCTTTTATTTCTCTCTTCTTATGGGAAGGGGATTTGCATGCATTTAACTTCTTCTATAACATTTACCAAAGCTAAGCATTTGTCATCACCATCCCTTTTCAATGATAGTCTAGATGTGATAGTAAATAGATCTTCTTCCTGGTATACATGTCAAAAAATGCTGGTGTAAACAACAGAGTAATATGGTCAGTGATAATAGGCCCTTAAAATAATTTAATACAAGATAAAATAACATTAGTCAGAATATTCGAAAGGCTAAGATTCATTGTTATACTTCACCTCATGTGACTGACATAACCGCATTGCATGTTGCACGTATTACAGTACAGTAAGAGTTCAGCAATGCATGTGATGACGTTCTATTAGGTCTCAAAAGATAGATGCAAGAAAAAATAGTCTGCCAATGAATGACCCTTATGCCAAGTTGCCTGCCAGGTCATATAAATCTTTTAAGAGTATAATTGAGTATGATCGCGTGATAAAAGTAGCAGTAATGAAAACATAAAATATGGAAATACCTCACATGAAAGCAGATAATTTGACATTTTTGTCCCTAGACCATACCAGTTAAAAAGGAGAAAACCCCCTCATCAAGGGTCTTTTTGAATGCCTTCAACATGCTTCCTCGATAAGCCTATGCAAAAATACACATGGACTATGTTAAAATAATACTATTATATACATTTTATAGAGCAAAAGCCAGAAGCGCAAAAACAAAAAATATGAAAAGAAGAACGGTTTTAGCAACATCAGTCATCAAATAACTCCACCTTATGACCCTTATGACAGTCAAAAAATGAAAGATTAAACCTTAAAAATTATAACTTTATCCAAAACGTTGACACTTGGGAGCACAAATTTAATGTAATTGTTCATTTTAAATACCTCCTCCATATCAGGTACATAGCAATGCTCATCACCTTCTTCATTACTTGTGTTTTGCCTCTAAGAGAGCCAGAACACTTTGACAACTCACTATCTTCAGCCTATAATATAGACACAATACTCAAATAAGTATATCTAGTTACTTAAGTTATTGAAATAAAACATGCCAAGATTTTTGTGTTTAAGAAACCAACTACTGACCTTTTCAACTTTAGTCATGAAGTACTCATCCATGGAATGTATACGTGGTGATTCCCTTTCAACCTCAATATCACACAACAACTTTGCCAGATAGCTCTTTCCACTACCTGTAAATATGAATGTAGGCTGTGAATCTTAACTGCCTCAAAGTTAGAGATGCTTTTGTATGTAAAAAATTATGTAGGCTGAGTACAAATTTTCAGAAATCAGTAGACGTGTGCCTCAGAATGTAATCAATGCACAAAGGAGAAAAGGGCTCAAGGCTATGACAACTTCTGTGTGTACATGCGATGCTTCCTTTTTATGATGATACCTCCTGCAACTACTGTACATGAAAAATGAGTTCAGATTTCATACTACAATATATAAAAATTCAAAAAATTTCAAATTTCTGACTACTTATCATGCATATGGTGTTAATCCCCTGCAAATTTTGTGATCAAAGGTCCAACTGAAGGTATGAACCACAACATGGGTTACATGAAAGGAGGCGGAAACATAATAGAAAGCGAGGTCGGCTAATTCAATAGGCGTGAACTATTTTGTCATTCTTATATGGATTCACTACAACAAATAAGGGAACAGGTGACGAAACTTTCCCCAGCGACACGTGTCGCTGGGGAAAGCTCGCTAAACGACAAAACTTTGTCCGACGTGGCACAATTTATCAAAAAAAATTTGGTCAAATGTTGACAAATCTTTCCCCAGCGACATGTCGCTGGGGAAAGATACGAAAAACTTTGACCCAAAATTTTCACTAAATTCACCGCGCGAACTTTTCCCGCTTACTTTTCCCCAGCGACATGTCGCTGGGGAAAGTTTAAAAACTTTTTAAAAATTTACTTAGTGTTTTTAGTAAATTGATGAATATTACTCGAGAAATTAACACGCTTTCCCCAGCGACATGTCGCTGGGGAAAGTGTGAATACTTTTAAAAAATTTACCAAGTGTTTTAGTAAATTGATTAATATTACTCGAGAAATTACCACGCTTTCCCCAGCGACATGTCGCTGGGGAAAACCTTGACACAAAATTTCTACCAAATAAAGTAGCGGGAATTTTTCCCGCTCACTTTTCCCCAGCGACATGTCGCTGGGGAAAGTGTTACTATATTTTGTTCAAAAATTAACTAAACATTAACTTAGTTAAAAAAATTAACTATTATTTAAAAAAAATTAACTAAGTTGTATTTAAAAAAATTAACTAAGTTTTATATAAAAAAATTAATTAAGTTTTACTATATTTAAAAAAAATATCGACAAATTAACAAATGACTTCATTTCATCATCTATACTTACTGATTAAATTTATCTTTTAAAAAAAATATAACCGAAATACTCTTTCGATGGGCTACATAATCTCATGTCTTCAAAATGCTTCACAAGAGAATTCTTACCATGATCCTTGAGATAATTAACAGCTAATCCGTACACATGATCACATAAAGACGGTTTTCAATTACAAGAACTCAAAATGGCTAATCCGTACACATGATCAGCTAATCCGTTGAACCTCTAATGTATAACCCTAACATATCGACTCATCCGTTGAACCTCTAATGTATAACCCTAACATATCGACTCATCCGTTGAACCTCTAATGTATAACCCTAACATATCGACTCATCCGTTGAACCTCTAATGTATAACCCTAACATATCGACTCATCCGTTGAACCTCAAATGTATAACCGTAACATATCGACTCATCCGTTGAACCTCTAATGTATAACCATAACATATCGACTCGTCCGTTGAACGTCTAATGTATAACCATACCATATCGACTCGTCCGTTGAACGTCTAATGTATAACCATACCATATCGACTCGTCCGTTGAACGTCTAATGTATAACCATACCATATCGACTCGTCCGTTGAACGTCTAATGTATAACCATACCATATCGACTCGTCCGTTGAACGTCTAATGTATAACCATACCATATCGACTCATACGTTGAACCTCTAATGTATAACCCTAACATCTCGACTCGTCCGTTGAACGTCTAATGTATTGTAACACCCCCAAAATCAGGTAGCAGCGGAATAGTAACATTGGGGTGCTACTTCAAGTACAACAAACAAGATATAG
>BQNB010077454.1:0-30839 GCA_026074375.1 Tanacetum coccineum | reverse complement strand
GAGTCTGTTGAGAGACCTTGAGTGGCTAGGGAGGGTTGTGTATTGCGTCACTGGGTCCATGACTGTCTTCAATGTCAGACAACAGCTAAGTGTTTCTAACAGTTTATGTATTGACCCGGTTTTTGCCTAAGTGTATGGAGGGCTTCTTTCTTTACATCCTTTATCCTTACATTTCTTTTTCATTCTTCAAACCCTTCAATGCTTACCGAGACTTCATAACTAACACCTTAGCTCCATCTCAGTCGGCATTATTCCCGATTCTTACTTTTTCTCCCTTTGTATCATAACTAAGGACTTCTATACTAACTAGTGGATATCCCTGGGTAGATCCCTCCGGTTCTGGTTGGATCATGGGATTTGAATACCTATGCCTAACCACCTTATATCTCCATCACGATCAGAACCAAAATCATTTAAAAGTTCAATCAAAGTGTTTGATATAAATATCAAAAGGTTTACACTTTGAGAGTTTTTCATTATCACTAAAAGCTCCCCCTTAACATGTGCAGCGTAATCGTAGTACATGCTAGGTGTGGAGTGCATTAAGTCCATTTTATTTGATCACATCTTTCAATACAAGTTAGATCCAAGTTAATCACATTTTCTCCCCTTATCCAAGATGTTAACCCCTTGATATTTTGGATATCAATTGATTAACCTTTTGGGGGAAAATGTTATATACTATCTATGAGGAACATTTTAATGCTCCCCCTTAATTTATGAGGGTATATAAGATAGTGCTGAGTATAATAATTTGAAAATTTTTAAATTTACTAAGAAATTCTTGAAAATTTTTACTCGAGCACTCCTTATTATCACCATAAGTCTACACTACATATTATTATATTCACAAGTTTTATTATTTATAAGATTTGACCTGAATGATAAGGACATCATATGGTACTTTGTAGTGGCCAAAGGTCTCCTCTGTAAGGTCTTCCACCAACAAACTTTTCAATACTTCGCATCAACCTCCTATCTTTGAGTTTCTTGTCAATGGCTTTAATCATCACTCGGGCTCTCTGCTTGTCTTGTTTTGACCACTTTCTCTTCGGCAAATACTCCATTTGAATCCCAGTAGCAATATCATTGAGACTGGTGCGAACATGGTTGAGTGTGTCGTCGCTAAACTTGTGAAGTTCATCGATGCGCATCAAATGATTTTTGTTCATGTCATCTTGATAGATAATGCCATGGATATCATGTTAAGCAGTGTATGGAGTCTTTTTACAGATGTCTGAATGGTATGTGTCAGGTTTGGTGAGGTTTATCTTCTTCTGATAGCTTTCAACTGCCAGTTGTAGATCCTCCACACGTTCTTGAATTATAATGCGTCTTGTGTACATTCTCAAAGCCACATTAAGTGTAAACCATTCATCCACATTGAGATTCGTCAGCTTTCCCTGAACAAGAAGAAGTAACATATCTTTAATATCTTTGTGACGAAGTCTTTTAAAGTCGCCTTCTCAAAACTTGTAGAGTTTATCATCTTGTCTTTGAACTGTGATCTCTTCCAAATGTTTGTAACCAAAGAATTTCATGATCTTGAGACTTGTAACAGCAATAATCTTGTGTTTTGAATAGACGTCTTTCAAAGTTTCCATGTTGGTAGCATATCCATAGAATCTCTGACGTTTTGGTCCCTAGTGACATGTTCCCCAGTAGGCGTGTTTGTCGTAGACGACTTGTGCCTTACTCCATGTACTTCTAGGAATCTTGTCTTTAATCCATTTAATATGACTGTAATCAGCAGCCTTTGTTTTGGTAATTGAAGTTGTGTATTTGCGACTTGAGCTTCCTTCTTTTAGATATTTAAGATCATTGTTTATGAAGTGATCATATGGGATGATTAGAAGACCTCATGCATCCAGACTTAAAGGAAGTGGCTTGCTAATATCATGGGGATACGGTCTTCCTTCAGGATTATGCCAATCTAACTGATCATTGGTAGCTTTGAATACTTCTTCCAAATGGTATTCTAACTCCACAACACTCTTGCACGTGCCTTTAATGAGATCATATGTTGGACCGGTCAGCAGATCTTGAGTTAAATGTTAAATGTTGAGCCAATTCATTATAAAAGCAGAGAAATCGATAGGAGTAGCCAGAAACTCATTAAATGAGGATGTTGTGCCTGAAGCTTGTGCCAACTTAGTCATCCACTGTTGAGGAGGTCGGTCATCAACCGTCTTTGTTTGGTTTCATTCTCGATCAGGAGTTTGAGAGCCAGATGGATTCCACAATCGTTCATCAACATCTGTTGCCTCTCTGACAGGAGATACATCATCATTTATTGTATCGAACTCTTGATGAAATGGTTCTTCCAGATCATCAACCCTTGGATCATGCTCCTCTTCTTGAATAGACTTGCCTGATGATTTTTGTGAAGATCTGGTCGTACCTTTGGAAGAACTTGTAGACTTTGACTTCTTTTGAGTTGCTTCTTTTGATGACTCTTCCTTGCCTAATCTTTGTCGCTTCGACCCTCAGTTTGATCCATCGGAGGTTTCTTCATCTTTGTCTTGATCATCACGTCCTCGCTTTAGAGTCACAACCTCACCATATGAGGAGAGAAGGTCTTTGTCAGAGTTGTATGCTTCGAGTAACGCTCTGTAGAGATTCTTCTAAACATCGGATCTGTCAATAGAGTTATTTTCCTCCATTTTATCCATGAGAATCTTTTTTAACTCGAGTTCTGAGAGCGAAGAGGCTACTGCGTAAGACGTCTAAGGTTGATTGGTTGATCTAACCAACACTTCAGCTCCCAGAGTTTCGGTAACATATTTCTCAACTTTTGTCATAATCTTGGAGGTTTGAGCTTTGACTTGTTCCTTGATTATTCTTTTCATGTTGGAGTCAATTAAGTTGAGAAAGTCTTGATTCTCTGCCAGAGCTTCTTCTCTTAGCTTGTCTGATTTCAACTGAACAGCCACATCTACTATATCTTTTACCTTAGTCTCAAGGTATTTGTCAACAATGCCCAGAATAGATGATAACGCTTCAGCAAATTGATTAGTTTGTTTGAGTTCAGACAGGTCAGACTCTAATAAGGATACCCTGCATTCAAAGCCAAATAGGGATGCAAAGTTTGGGATCTCTGGCATAGTTGTTATTAGAATTGTTGTTTTTGTTGTGGAATCATATGTTTGTTGTTGAGGTTGGATTATTAGAATGGGTGTTTGAGGGATGATAGTGGCAGAGGAAGGTGTGACGGAAACTGCTGCATTTGGATTTAAAATAGAGTTGATACCTGTATCTGGAGAGGGATTGATGAACTTAGACACCAAATCTAAAGAAACAGAGGAGCTTTGTTGTTTCACTATCGGAGGTTCAGTAGTTAATGTCACATGAACTTATCTCGTTTCTTGATTAACTTGAGCATCCGTCATTTCTGCATCTCTTCTGTTCAGGTTGATATTCAAATCAGTGTACAATTCCTTATCTTCTTCATCTTCTTGTTCTCATCCCATAACATAATCTTTATCCTCTTGATTTTGATCTTCATCATCATTTGCTTTTTCATCTTCGTTTTCTTCTTCCTGATCATCTGCCTTGTATGTGGACAGTTTTGGGTGAACAAAATCATCTCCATCATTATCTGACTTAGTTCTTTCACTGTTATTATCTTGATCATCATCATTATCCTCGTTGTCATCATCACTGTCATGCTCATCATCGTCTTCATCATTGTTATGCTCATCATCATCTTCATTTTGTTCACTCTCTGATCTGTATTTGGGTACATCGGGAACCTCTGGTTAGTCACCAGCTCCTTCATTTGTACAAGATCCGATTTGTTGTTGCTCATCAGGAACCTTTGACTGTAAGTCAACTCCATCACCTGAGCCACTTGCATGAGACACGTAGAATTTTGTCAAGCTTCGTTTGGTTGCCAACTTCATTTGTTCTGCTTCAGATAATGCAACTTTAGATAGCACTGTTAAACCTTTTGACTTTGTTGTAGAAGGCTTATCTCCCTTAGCTGAAGTCTTGAATCTTTTACCTTTGGAAGCTTAAGAAGGCTTTGTCTTTGGAGATGATACAGAGTCAGTCTTTTTCTTTGTAGCTTTTGACTTGGGAGCCTTTTCACCAGTAGCATAAGCACGGTAAGTCATGAAAGCTTCAGACTCCAACATGGCTTGATTGGTCAAGTGCTGAGGGAGAATAGCACCGTATTCTTGTGTGTCCTTGTGTTTTGAAATGACTCTTATGGTGGTGAACATGAAGTCATCCCTGGCATAATGCCAAAACATCTTGTTTCTCCTTGGAATTGCTTGATCCTTTGCCATGAAGTAGTCGACAATGACTTTGGTGAAACGTGGATAATACATGTCATTGTTCTTTTTAGAATTCTTGTTCTCCACTTGAAATACCAAGTCTTCCCACAGTAGATAGACATAGTCAACCTGCTTGTTGTGATACATGCCCTAAAGAATTTGAGCACGTGAGAGGCGAAGACTTTCCAGAGCAGTAGTCTTTCCACTTAGACACTTGTTGATTATGGCAGCAAATGATCTCCAAGGTTGATGCATGTGGTTGACATTGACATCAGATAAAAACTTGATTTCACCAGTGTGTCCAAGATCTCTGATAAAAGATAGAATATCCTCTTCAAGTGGAGGTTCTTCAAATTTCTGACCAGGGAGTTTGGGGAAAATTTTGAGCATATCTCTGAAGTTGTCAACATTAATAGTATGACTTTTGCTATTCAACTTGAACCTAAGTGAGGAATGATGTCTAGTGACAGTGACCCAGAACTCTTGCATGTATATCTTAGGAACATCAGCAGAGATCTCGAATGCATTGTAGAATGGAGTGAGTTTGAGAGCATCTAGCACCACTTGAAGAGTAGGTTCCTTGGATTTGAGATTGGAGCTCAGTCGGAGATTGCTTTTTCCTATCTTGAGACGGTTTTTAGGTGCGACAAGAGCATCATCCAACTCCTTTTGCTGTTCTTTTGTAGTGTTTATGATTCTGCTAAGATCAATACAGTTTATGTATAACCAATTTTATACAATATACTATAGAGACCTATTGAGAGAGCACATAAAGTTGATTAATGATGTGAACAATGCTTTAGGAACTTTAAGACTTTTTGCACTTATTAAGATCTATTTATCTAACAACGACAACTTAACTTAACTTGTTTAGAGTGAATAATTAACCAATTTTAATTATCTCCCTAAATAAGATTTTTAAATTAGCTTTTAATTTGAAAATTTGATCATAAGTGTTTTGGGTCTTGGAAGCAAAAATAATTTCTTAGGAAAATTGTCCGGTTCCTAATATAATCAAGTTGTTCGGTTCCTATAAGGCCTTAGTTGTTCGGTTCCTACAGGTTACAAGTTGTTCTGTTCCTACTACAAAATGTTGTTCGGTTCCTACTACAAAATGTTGTTCGGTTCCTTAAGACAATGATGTTAGGAAAATATTGTAAACAGACTTAATACTGTTAGTATTAAAGTTAAGTCTGTTAGTTATAGTTAGTACTGATAGAAAATAGTTAGTACTGTTAGTGTAAAAGTTAAGTCTGGTAGAGCAAGTTAAGTCTGCCAGCATTAACTTAAGTGTGACAGTATTAAAGTTAATACTGTTTGACCAGACAGTTAAGTCTGTTCTTATTATAGTAATAGTTATCAAATGGCGTTAATCTAGGAAGAGATAAGTATTATCTCTTAACGCGGTTAGGGTTCCTTATGCTTATAAAAGGAACGTAGTATAGTATTGTAAACATATCAGTTGATTGAGCATTCACAATCAAATAGTAATAGTAATATCAAGTTTAGTATTTTGTTCTTGTGTTCATCTTGGTATAGATATTGATATTCCGCGTCAATATTTGTATTCACGGTTATTGTCTCTCATAGTATCTTTGGATTTATTCAAAGGACTATAAGTCGTTTAAGGCTCATTGAGATCCTGTTGATAAGGACCTACAAGTGGTATCAGAGCCACAAAAGGGACTTTACACAAGTTTGAACAAAGATCAAAACCTTTTATTCCACCAAATCAAGTAGTCATGTCTGCCAACGATGATTTCTCTCTTCATGATGATGAGGAACTTTCTCTTCATGATGATGCATCTTTGAATGGATCTGCACCAGCATCCAACAAAGGAGATGCACCTGCTAAACCACCACAAATAATCACCACAAATACACTTTCAAATATCAAACTGCCTGTCCTTCAAAAGGATGATTATGATACGTGGGCGATGGAGATGGAACATTATCTTGAGTATATAGATAATGAGGTTTGGAAAGTGATTCAGAATGGAAACTCGAAGAAGCGTGTCACCAAAGGCAAGGATGGTGTTTACAGGGTTCTTCCTCCAACCACACAGGAAGAACAGGTTGCTGATGAGAAAGAAAGGAAAGCTAGAACACTACTGCTAATGGCTGTTCCAAAAGATCATCTCAGACGTTTTCATGGCATGGATGATGCCAAAGAGATCTGGGCAGCCATCAAGACAAGGTTTGGTGGCAATGCAAACTCAAAGAAAATGCAAAAAGCTGTTTTAAAACAACAGTTTGAGGCATTTACTATCTCGTCTAAGGAAAGCTTGGAGAAAGGGTATGATAGGTTTCAAAAACTCCTATCACAGTTGGATGCCCTTGGTGCTGGTGTGTCAGATGAAGATGCAAATCACAAATTTTTGAGGTCCCTTCCTCCTGCGTGGGATAGTCTAGCCATGACAATGAGAACAAAGAAGAATATTGACACACTGTCAATAGATGACTTATACAATAATCTGAGTGTCTTTGAACAAGACATCCAAAAGACATCATCTTCTTCCCAAACATCTGATAATGTGGCATTTCTATCACAAACTAAAGCCTCTTCAAGCAAGCATAAGCCAAGCCACAACTCAGGAAGTTATAGTCTTTTGAGTTCTTTGGTTCAAAAGTGCCTAACGTTAAATGCATACATGCAAACCTCAAATCGCATGTAGCCGTTGATGAGTCATAACAGGTTTGGATGGGTCACCAATAACTTGGTCTAGAGGTTGATCTTTTATCCAAATGTGAGTCGAGGGTTATACTTGATGGTAATTTTGCACATTTGATGGTTCAAGATTCGTTGTAGATGACTCAATTTCCCTCATAGATTCAGAAATCCATATGGAAACAAACTGTGTATCTACCATCAAATCAGCATAATCTTTCTTGATTGAATTCATCAGACCTTGTAAAAGAGATTGAGAGAATTTGTTCGTAGATGTGTGACAACAGGAGGAGCCGCAAGAGTGGTCAACAATGATTGAAGATGTAGAAGGAGAGTCTTCTTGATCATGAGTCGGTTATGCAGCGGAATTGATGGAAGTATCAGAAGATTTCTGCTTAAAATAATCTTTAAACATTAGACCGAACAAATTATCCAAATCCTCTTTTGAAGAGTATTCATTAAGACATCTGTTAAATTTTGATTATTAAACAGTTGAAGTTCGGGTTCTAAACAATCGGTGTTCAGAACTATTACTGTAAGCTCATAAACCTTGAAACATGAATAGTCTCCTAATCCTTTTGGTGCGACGGTTATAGATTCAAAAACCTCTTGATGTTTCCGAATAACCAATAAATAAAAACCCCATGTCTGCTTAGGTTACATTTCCCAAGATCATCAGGTGCATTTGTCGGATAACACAATAACCAAACACATAAAAATTACTCAACATTTGGCTTTCTTCCACAGTAACAACTCATAAGGAGTTTTATTGTGTCTGTGTTGAAGATTGACCGTTTTTAGTTTTTATTTTTATTTTATTTTGAGTAAAACATGCTTGTAAGCAACGGCTTCACCCAAAGAAATTCAGTAACCTCAAAAAAAAAAGCATTGTGCGAGTAGCCTCAACCAGAGTATGATTTCGTCATTCTACTACTCCATTATGCTGAGGTGTGCGGGCAATTGAAATTTTTTGCATAATACCTAACTTTTTCATAATAAGCTTTAAGAGTTACATTCTTAAATTCAGTGCCATTATCAGTCTGAATCTTGCAAACTTTGGCTTTGTAATTCAATTGAGCTTGAGCAGTGAATTTCTTGATGATCTCTGGAGTTTCTTCTTTCGAACGAAGAAAATAAACCCACGTGAATCTAGAAAAATCATCCACTATCACAATAATATAGTTCTTTCCATTGACCAAAGCTACTCTCATTGGACCGCACAAATCCATATGAAGTCATTCTAATTTGGAGTAATCACTTGGAATCAATTTAGGTGGATGAGAAGCTTTCTTGCTTTTTCCTCTTTCACAAGCAGAACAAAGATGATCTTTTCCATATTTAAACTTTGGTAAACCGTCAACCCAATCAATTTGGTAAGATCGTTTTGTGCCAAAATTAAGACGTGACAGTCGTCGATGCCATAACCATGACTTTGTTGAAGTTGCTTTGGACATTAGACAAATGGGTGAAGAAGCAGCCATGTCTGAAATGGAGATGGTATATAAATTTGAATCGCGTCAGCCTGTGAGCAAATCATCTCCTCCAGATTTCGACCATAACATGTTTTAGAAAACGAAAAAGCCACTTCCAAATCGCCATCACAAAATTGTCCAACACTAAATGAAGATTGTGTCCAAAGACCTCAACAAATATACATTACAAATATTGTATTTGCCATGTATATAATCACCAAGTAGCCTGTAATAGCTACAAAGTGTCCATTTCCAAAGCGAACGGTTCCCATGAACTTTTCAATGAAGTTTCTCAATAGTGAACGATCACCCGTCATATGCTTTGAACAACAACTGTCAACAACCTATAGAACGATCTAGACTACTTGCAACACAAGAAGAAACAACAAATGGACAACTGGGCAATTTGACTATCCATTTCTTAACTGAAACCAGTGGTTTCGTATTCGAAGGATTAGTCTGAGCATGTGACTTGGTGTTCACAGGTGTCCACATAACATTTGGTTATGATTCAAACTATTTTTGCCATAATCTATTTGTCCGAATCTTGTTTAGAATGAATGGGCTTAATGGTTTATCACACATGTTTCTTTTCTTTTTCTTAAACATACTAGAAACCTTATCTCTATCTTTTGATGCACTTTCTTCATCAATCTTAAATTTGGAAGCTACAGAGGTAGTATCTAAAGTCTTAGATTGTGTCGCTTTCTCAGAAAACCAAGTCTTAGGAGCTATAAAAAAAAAAAAAACAAAATTAGTTTTCTAAGATTTTGGTATCCAAGAAATTAACAAAGATAAGTTCACGAGCATTCGAACGCACATTCAATTTATGCTTAGCAACACATTTATCATGACAAGGAATAAGCACATTTTGCATACAAGAAACACATAACAAAGTTTTTGCTTTAGAAGCGTTTGCAACAGCAACATCTATTACATTCTGCTTATTTGACACAACTTTAGCAAATGTATTATCTGTTTGCTTATTTTTCCTAACATAAACTGCTTCTTTCTTTGCTTCATTCTTAGAGACATCTAAGACACTGGTCTTGACATGTGAATCTCTACTCTTTGGTCCTTTAACACTAGATGTAGCATTCATTCCTGTAGAAGATAACACATTCTTAGTCTTGTTTGTTTGTGATTCTTGTTGTGTGACAACTCTGTACATCCAGGGCTAATGACATTTGTGATTTGATTTGTCCCTGTTTGTGTTGTATGTGAAGATCTGTAAAGTGACTGGTTTTTGACTCAACATGGTTTCTTTTATTTTAAACAACATCTGCTTGAGAAGCATTTTATTTAAAGGGTGTGACACAAAGAAAAGATTGAGAACCATGTGTCTTGTCAAACTTAGTATTCACAGACTTACCATTTTCACCATTTTTCATTCTAGCTTTCAACTCAGATATGGTATGTAAAAGATTCTGATTCTCAGCACGAATAGCACCATATGCATAAGTTTTCTCAGAGACATGAGCAATTAACTCATCCATTTCTGTTTGAGTTTGAGACCGTGTCTTTTTGATTGAATCGAAAAGCTTTTTATATTCCATTTTGGCATTATCTCGTTCTTTTATCAAAGATTGTACTTTAAAATCCAAAGACACGTTCTCATCCTCAAGTTTCTGTATTCTAGAAATCCAAGAGAAATCAAGAGGTTTTGAGTTTTTATTCTTCGAAGAATCCCATTTATGTTTTTTTTTCATGTTGCAATTTTAACTCAAAATCAACAACTTGTTTTTCACATCTTTGAACATCTTTCTCAAGAATTTTTATTCTTGCTTTCAAACCCTCTTGAATCTCTAAAGATTTCTTTTTGACTTGTTCAAGTTCATCATGTAAGGACTTATCAACACATTCATGATTTAACAACACATATAGCTCAATGTCATGTTTGAATGATGCTTCCAAAAGTTGATCTTTTCAAGTAAATCATTTGCCTTTCAATCTCATCAAGAATAGACATCATTTTGCCTCAAACGCATCTTTATTCTATTATATCCCTTTTGAAATAGGATTCTGAAAGCCATCAAAGTAAATCCAGTAATTCATTAAGAAGTGGTTTAACTTGATCTCGACAAAAATCATTAAGAGCTATCCCTTCCATTGATTTATAAAACATGCTTGCCCTTTTACTGTTCTATTTTATCAATAGAAACAGCTTTTCAAATCTAACTTTTATATTGAATAATTCATTGATCAAAGGTAACTCACTTGGCATTGCTTTTGTTTCCAGAATCTTAACAAAGGGAATATAAGAAGATGAAGAACCGATGTATTTGTTCAACGAATGTTCTCTTTGAGTGAACAAAAGTCATCAAAAGCGCATTTAATTGTTTGTAATAAATTGTCCAACAATTTTGTTTGTTCGCAACAACAATTGGATTATTCATTTTTTCATTCATTTTCTGTTGACTTTTGAAAGCATCCTTTAGAGTTTCCTCAGAATCTCTAACATTCAAAGGAATTTCTATATTACCTGTCCTAGATGCAACATATAACTTTGGACATTCTGAAATTGCTTGTTTGAGTGTATAAGGATTTGGATACCCCAAACCAGTTTTAATTGTGATCAAAAACACCAATGGTTTTGGACTGAGCATAAACATTGCTTGTAAAGAATTACCAATTTTCAAAAACAAATCAACATTCTTTTTCAGTTTTTCCTCAAGATCAAGAATAGTTTCATGATACTTATCCTTGTTTTCACTCATTTTCCTTTTCAAAACTAAATGTGATTGTTGTAATTCCTTATTTTTCTGTTTGAAATGTTTGACCTCTTGACTCAACTCATCTCGTTGTTTTTCGAGATCTCAAATAATATCTCGATCACGATACAAAATTGAGACTCAGCTTGTTTTTAAACACGTTTTGCCCTTTCATCAGCTTCAGAAGTCTTTTAGATAATTGTTATCCTTGGTTATGTTTTCCCAAATCCCGATTCTTTCCTTATACATCCTCAATCTGACTAGTCAAAGTCATATTTTTGTTGTTGGACCTTTTTGAGCAAATTCTTTGGTTGTTTTGCAGCTTCATCATATGCATTCCAACAAGTGTACTAATGCATCAGATCCATAAACATGTGTATCTTTTTCAACACAGCCACTATTACATTTCCTTTGATATAATATCAACAGTTGAATATTGCTAGTAATTTGATATCATCAATGTATTGTTAATAATTATAGTATGAGGTGGCTACATATGTTTCATCATTCTCATTGATGGATTGAAGATTATACCTCGCTTACAAATGCAGACTCATAGCTTGGCTCATCATCAAAATTTTGATCAGCTGGTTAAATTCTGGCCATTAAGCATATGTTTGCACTAAGTTCTTCAATTTCTTCCATCCTTAAAGCATCAACAAAGAGAAAATCCATTCTTGGTCATCATAAAGAATTAACACCGCTTCAATCTGTTTTTTGCCAACAACATTTGTTCCATGAAAGACTTCGAATCACAACCCTTGCTTGTGAGCAATTCCTAGCACAATGTCCTTTTTCCCCCGCAAGTTCTAGTCATTGACCCGTTGAAGTTATTCCTGAGTCCGAAGTTCGAACAATCCTTTGAGCATTTGCGTTCTCATTGTAGCATACATTCCCTCACACTTCTTCTTGAACATAAGCTCGTCTATTATTTCTTCCCAACATTATCACCAGAATTTCTGCTTTGAATATTCACCCTGTCACCTTGAACGACTGCTTGATTTCTGGTATAGACGAAGCACTAAGACGATTGTTTGTTGGATTAGAGAAGTTTTGAGTAATGGCTTTGCAAGTAACAACATAGCAGATGCTAGGGGATCTTCAGAATGGTTGTGAACATCATCCTGCTCATACTCTTCATCATAATCAACTACATATGAAGGATGTGTCACATAATAAGAAGAGGTGTTTCTAGAAGATGAACCCGTGTGTGCTACTAGAGCTAAAGGATCATGAGACTTTTCTAACTTCTTTGCCTTGAAGCATTAACCAATTTCTCAAATTGCGAAAGATAATCAAAAAGATCATCAAACGAATCAACTGTCAATTTCTTAGCCAAACGAACTTGAGTCACATATTTCAACCATTCCGGTTGCAAACTATTCAGAAACTTTGTGTTAACTGAAACAGTTGGAAACTTCATGTTGTTTTCATTCCAAATACAATCATAACTAAGCAAAACGATTGTATATTGAAACTAGTGACTCTCCGTTTAGCAACAAAGTGATCAAATTCATTTTAAACCGCGTTCTCTGTCCACTTGATTTTGTATAGTTTTCCCACACCAAACGTTCAACACGAGCCCTCACATTCCTTGGCCGACTACAAAATCTACGAATTAAAAATCTCATTAAGATAGAAAGAAGAAATCATATTCCATGAGTTTTCATTCTCAACATAGTAACAATAATTCATGTCCTTGAAGATCCTCTACTTCTTGCAACCTTGGTATTGTTGAACCTGTAGGTGTGATGTTCCTAAACACATAATGGGGGGGGCCATCTTCTAGTGCTTAGAAAGTCACTTCCAGGTGTGGTTTTTTTCTCCCTTTGGCGATTAAGAAATCGTTTGAATCTACTCACCCAAGGTATGTAACTACCCCTTTCAAGCATGGGTGGCCTAGTCTCAGAACCGGCATCAGCAAGGGATTGTTGGTATGTTTTGGATGTCGACATGTCTTAAGATTCAAAGATTGGATCTTTTTAGACGAATATGAGTGAGATTTGTGAGAAAATATCCAAACTCGGTAACAGTAGTCAAATTCGGTAACACTGTTCACGGACAACAAGTAATCTAAAAACGAATACCCTTCTCGAACAGTACACTATCAAACTCGGAAATCTTCAAATAATAAACTCGGTAAACTGCAAACTACTCAAATTCGGTAAACAACTATTCACTATAAACTCGATAAGCCTAAATTGTTAAAATCCAACAGTTATGAATTATTAATAACCACATATTCTGGTGAAACCAGATTATTATGATGACTAGATAATCCAAGTGATCTAAAAATCTCAATCGATGAAACCGAATTGATTGTCGAGATAGTAAAACATGAAAAACCTATTTTTAACACGTACAAAAACACGATAAAACCGTGAAATGAAAGTGTAAACTGACTTGTAAAGCTTATTACTGAGTTTATGCTTAGTAAAATTCCCTATATCACAAATTCGATTAATTCGATAGAATCGAATTTGTGAACTTAACAAACTCGATAAAGCCGAGTTTAATACCGAATTCCTAATAAACGACATATGATAGAACCAAAAGAACGAATATTATCTATTACAATGATATATCGTACTGAAATTGCTAATTTACAAGAAAAAGTCTCTGAAACTCAAACCACTACTACCAATAATGCAACCTCAACCGAAAATCAAAACGACACTTCCGAGAAGGAAATAACCAGTTCCGAGAACACAATAACGTCCAAAAACTCGAAATCACAGCCAAAATCAATCTCGAAACCTCAATAGCACCAACCGAATTCGGAAACCACCACTTCTTGATTCTCGGTCGAATAAAAACACGCACAAATCAAGCACTCTACTTCTCTATTGGCGATTGATACCACTTGAAAGGTCACATGAATCTTGAATCAATCATATTAACATGTAAGATTAGAGAAGAAATGAGGGCAATTTTTATTTTAGTAAAGGGAAATTCAAAATGTTATTATGAGGAAAAAAATAAAGTTTAATTACAGAGCATCACCAACTACTAAAGATTAGAGGGCTATTTATAGGACAATGAAGAGGGAGCTTCCGCTCTATTTTCCTAACATGACACTACTAGTCTCTAAGAATTTGGTTATTATATATTTCTTACTTAAAGCATAATAAACCTTATTACAGGCTATATTAAACTAAACAAAATAAAATCTAATAACAAAATATAATAAAACCACATAATCGACACTTTTCATAAACTTAACATTATTCGTATCCGTAAAGAAAATATTATTTTTCGTTCAACAATGTATTATTTGTTAAAAATATATGATATAATATTTTCATTGATTAGTAGATAATAATATTATATAATTAATTTAATTGTTTTATAAAATAATGTATAAAAGTGCAAATAGTGCACAAGGTTTTATAAACC
The DNA here is from genome assembly GCA_026074375.1 of Tanacetum coccineum. NCBI lineage: Eukaryota > Viridiplantae > Streptophyta > Magnoliopsida > Asterales > Asteraceae > Tanacetum > Tanacetum coccineum. The sequence continues at coordinate 16,315 of BQNB010077454.1, read as the reverse complement.
TCGTATCTTATCGTTTTAACTCCGTTTTACGTCTTTTTCTTATGTCCACGGTTTCTATTAAGAAAAATCTATCAAAATTATATATTATTGTACGTTAAATACGTTAGAACAGTCAAACAGTAAGTGAAAGTTTATAAAATTACCTTTTGATAAACTTTAATTATTGGAAATCGTATTTTGAATTGTATCTCCACGTTTTTATTCGGTTTTTAGTGATTCCTATGTCCACGTCTTCATAATTAAAACCTTTATTTAGGAAAATTAATTCCCAATAGTTTACTGTCGTGAACAGTAACATATTTTTATAAAAATACTTTTTAACTTAAACTTGTAAATAACGTATCTCCTTCATTTTAAATCCGTTTATCGTTTCATTCTACATATTTTGGAATTCCTCCCTGAAAAGTACTATCTTTAATAAAATATCTCCCCATAATATATCAGATCTTTAAAAAAAACAGTTGAAGGTTTTTATAAAATAACTTTTATAAAAGTACTTTTATGCATTTAATTATTGTAAACTTAAAAATGTCATATCTCCTTCGTTATAGCTCAGTTTTTCAAGTTTCTTATATGCTTACGATCCTTGTAATAAGTACAAATTAAACAAAATATAAAATAAATATTTTTATACACGAATTAAATCAGTGGGTATTTAAGTTTTTACATAATTAGTTTTATACACTTGTTTTATATACTTTTCACTTTATTAAACCCTTACAAGTCCTCTAACTTAATAAATAACATAACTTGATATATCTTAAGTCCTCTATAATATGTCCATGATACTTTTTGTTCATAACTTTTGTAATTAAAACTTTCAACACAAAATAATTCATAAACTAACCATATAAATTATTTAACACTTATATATAATGTGTACTTCCATTTTAAGTGTTATTTCACCATACATGATATAAAGTTTGAACCCTTTATAGCCTTGCAATATTCCATAAATCATAAAAATAAACCTAGGTGGTGTTTAACATATATAACAAGCATGAAAAACATATGTAAATGAATAATGAAATGTTTAAGGTTTAAATGAACCTTATAGGGGTGATGTAGGATCAAGAACACAAGCTTACACTTAAGCTTAATACCAACAAAGTAAACACAAGATCAAACCGTAATGAAAACCCTAACTTCTTTTCTTGCTTCAAACCCTTGCTAATACTAAAATCCAAGCTTCCAAATCAACCCCTATCACCTTAGATATGCTTAGTAACAATGCTTGAACACTTGCAACCTTGTAGAATAAAAATTATATGAAAACCCTAGTTTGTGTAATGATCCGTGGGTTAGATTTAATATGGAGAGAGTTTGCTTGTTAACTTTTCAAGTGAATGAGATGTAGTGTTAATTATCTATGACATTAAAATATATTGAAAGTGTTTTTATTGTTTGTTAGATCAAATATAAAACTCCTAAAGGCTCATGGTTTATACAAGTGGTAATATGGTTTAGGGTACACAAGCAAAGACTTCTCCTCCTCCATATACACATACACGGTTGAGAATGGGTGGGAGGGTACTAGTGACAAGCCAATTACTAGAAGTATGTGTCTTAAGGTACACTTTGTGTAAGATACAACTCAAAATGTGAAACTTAATAGGGATTTAATGATTTATTTGTGTGTATGATTGCTATATCTAGCCATGAGGTGGATATAAAGTGAGAAATAGTTTAAGTTTTAGGTATTTGGTATAATATGTAGTATTGTTTGAGTAAAGAAAGGTATAGGTGCTTCCGATGCCTAAATGTATTTTATTGGCGAAACGTAAGCGTTTTACGTAACCAACAAAAAATAAAATATAAAAAGTTAATAATTATTCTCATAATAATTATTAACACATGCTTGAAGTAAATTTTAACTTGTTTGGTGTCCGTTTACGATGAATGTTGACTTTTAGTTTACGCGATTTAACTATAGAATGATAATTAAAAGCGAACGCGTAAAACTCTAAAAATAAATAATGATAATAATTGAGTCGGGAAATGACCTGAAAATGAGAAATGTTACATATCTAGTAGGGTAATCTATGCAAAGACCACTTCTTTTTGAAAGTGATCATTTTATATATTGGAAAAGTAGATTTGAAACTTATGTGAAAGCAAAAGATTTAGATCTTTGGCATATTATCTTGAATGGTGATTTTCCACCGGTTGCTAAAAACAAAGAAACCCAAATTTTAGAAATAGTTCCTTTTGAACAACAAGATGATGATCTTAAAAAGAAACTTGCTAAAAATAATAAAGCTAAAATGGTTCTTTATAATGCTTTACCTAAAAAGGAATACGAAAGAATTTTTATGTGTAAAACGGCTAAAGATATTTGGCAATCGTTGTTAATCACACATCAAGGTAATAGCCAAGTAAAGGATAATAAAATTGATCTTCTTGTTCAACAATATGAATAATTTACTATCCTTGAAGAAGAATATATTGATAGCGGTTTTGCTAGATTTAACACTATTATTACTAGTCTTAAAGCTCTTGATGAAGGTTTCTCTAGCAAGAACTATGTTAGGAAGTTTCTTAGGGCTCTACATCCTAAATAGAGAGCAAAGGTCACGACGATTGAAGAATCTAAATATTAGTCATCACTAGCTCTAGACGAGCTTAATCCGGCATCAAAAGTTCATGAAGAGTCCATGGAAAAAGATTCTGAAATTATAGAGCAAAAGGAACAGAATCAAGTCCAATCGCCATGAAAGCTAAGAAAGAGTCTAGTGATGATGAAACTTTGACACCAAGAAGCGAGATGAAGAAATATGCTTCCGTAAGGAACTTTAAAAAGTTCTTTAAAGTAAGGTAAATTTGTTAGGCAACCAAGATAAGAAAAGAAGTCATTCCGACAAAGGGATGAGAAGAAAGGAAAGAGTGACCAGAAATTTTTTAGATGCAGTGATCCAAATCATCTCATTGGCGATTGTCCAAAACCATCTCGCAAAAAAGATCAAAAGGCCTTCATTGGAGGTTCTTGGAGTGATAGCGAAAATGACGCCAAAGACAAAACTAACGAAGAAACTTATCTCATGGCTCAATCGTCAAATGAAGTAACCCTTAACTCTTCTTATTATAGTGATAACGCATCTTCTCTTGATAATGATAGTATGCAAATAGAATACGATAGCTTATGTGAAATTAGCTTAAAAATCATTAACAAGAATAAAATTTTGAAAACTAAAAGAGATCTTTTAGAAAAAGAAATTTTAGAATTGAACGAGAAAATTAAAAAAAATTATGAGAAGTAAAGAAATTGAGATTGCATGTAAGTCATGTGAAGAACTTAAATTAGAAAACGCCAAACTTAAGGAAACTCAAGTTAAATTTGATAAAAGCACTAATTCACTAAGAGAAATGTTAAACAATCAAAAGTCACCTAGTTGCAAAATAGGTCTAGGATTTGATAACCGTAAAGCACCAACAAGCGGAACTAAAACCATAAGTTTTGTTGGATCGTCCGCTGAAAAAGCGATGGACGGATCCACCATAAAGGTACACGGATCCACCTCACCTGGATCTATGAGTCGCACCTATGGCAAAAAAGGGACAAAACACGTTTTAAGTCCACCTATGTCTTCTAGATCGGATTTTGTTATTACTAGGAAGAAACTAATACATAATAACATTGATGAATCAAAGAAACCGTCTTTAAAACCATCACTTAAATGCAGAATAGGTTATGTCAAAACTGAGTCTAGATCGAAAACACCTCCACCTTGAAGAAACATCTCTTCTCAATTGAGGGCATCAAATAACGTCTATTTTATAGCATCATTTATCCCATGTTATTAACCCATTTTGTATAGTTATTGCAAAGAATTGTTACTTAATCGTTTATATTTGAGAATTGCAGTAATTATAAAGTACTTGGTGAATATTAGCAAAAGATGCACATTCTGGAGCTTAAATGAAGATATTTTGAAGATTACTATTTTGAAGACCAATACGTCATATCCATTAAAGAAGATACGACGTATCCGTGCCTGCACTCACCAAAGACCACAAAGGATTAAAGCTTAATACGCCGTATCCAAAGAAGACCAATACGCCGTATTGGAAATATGGAATGAATATAATATTCTAGAAGATATCAAGCGTGGTCCCTGCTCTAAGAAATCCCCAATACACCGTATCCAATCCTTAGATACGCTGTATCGAACAGACTTCCAGACCTTATAAGTAGAAAACTCAAAAACGAGTTTTAAGTGTGCTAAATCATATTCTCGATACCTAAACCACAAAAGTCGATTTTTTAAGAGGAAAAAAGAGCAGAAGAGGTCAAGCAACGTTATCAATTCCATAGGAGACAACGTGTAATTCAATATACTTTAGTAATCGTTCAGTTTTCGGTTCATTCGTTAACTCGGTTGTTACCTTGGCTTAAATAATTTCCTCTTGTATTTATTATGAACGTTAAAGGCTAATACCCTTCGGTATTAAGCCAGTTATTATGAAGATTTTGAAAGTTTGGCATTGTTTATCTCGATTTCTTGATTTATCGATGTCAAGCTTTTTTATTTTATCAATTTATACATGTTACACGCTTTCGTATGCGACCTATCATTCAACGGATCTAGTGATACGGACCAATTAATCTAAGTCCGGGAATAGCACTCCCATAATAGTGATTATATACCACCAGAAGCAAAGTATACACCAGTATTGATCCAACTAAATCAGTGTCTAGGATACGCATACGTGCAACCTAGATAATTGTAAAATGCCCAAAGTATTGTGAACATGTTTGAGCTATCAGGTGAACCTAGGAAGAATTCAACAATAACTAACTTAATCTATAGATATTTGGACAAGTGGACTACTATTTATAAATTGCCATTTAGCAGTAATTAGGTAAAAGTCTCTATGAGCAGGGTTTTAACAATATCACCTTGCAAAAAAATCCCAAAGAAAGATTAAAACATCAAATAAGATCATTATGCGGGTGCTTTAATTATGACAGAACTAATGTGTCTATGTCTTAGGAAAAAGTCCCTTCTAAGTCTTAAGAATGATATGCCACCTCGAGAGAAGAAATCATTGCACTAAATAAACAAACCAACATTCTAATCAATTAATATGGTTTAATACAGTTTTCTTATATAAGGCTCAACCGCTCTTTTATCTTCTTTAATTAGCTTTGCATGGGTTAAATTGTCCTGATGATTGTATTTACGACCAACCTGTGCTAGTCTCTCAGGCTGAAACCCCCATTTTACCTGTTAGAATTAGGATTAGAACTAACATAGGTTTAGCATAGGTTTAACTTAGATTAGATTTAACATAGATTAGATAACCAAAATATAAATAAATTGAGAGATTTAACCTCGCTTTAAGTGTTCGACACTCTACTTACCACGAATCTACCACCGACCGGGTACACTGCCCGTTAAAGTGTCGTTTTTGGTTAAGTCGGCAAAATATAAATTTAAAACTTGAAACATCTTAAATATACACCACACAACGACCACATCAAGTTTTTGGCGCCGTTGCCGGGGAGTGAAAATTAATCTTGATTTTTATTTGATATTTTGGTTTTTAACATTAGATTAGATCTAACCCTTAGGAGTAGTGTAAATTAGATTAGTGTATAGTCTTGTATATTCTGTATATTTGTTAGTTTAATTGTTTACGTATTTAATTGTTTTTCTTAATACACTGTTCTGGTCGATAACTGAATACGGCGTATCCACTTCCATTAGATACGGCGTATCCAACCTTCTGTCCAATACAGCGTATTCGATTCAACTGATTAATACGGCGTATCCACTTCCATTGGATACGGCGTATCGATCATCTGTAACAGAAGCAGAACCTAAGTTTTCATATCTAATTTCCGTGCTAAATTTTTTTCTATCCTAAAAGAGCCCATCCTACTGATTGTTTATCCCTTGTTTCAGGTAGTGCATGACAAGGAGTTCAGCTAACGAACTATTCACACCATACAAAGAACTTGACCAAGAAAATTCGATCATCTAGAAGACACTTCAAGACACTAAGTATTGACGAATTGAGATCGCCTGATTTCAATTTACTTTCTAACCAAGAATACTCAGATGGAATAAGACGGAAAAACAATGGCGGAAACTATGGAGCAGTACATGAGCAAGACCCGAGCTGACTATGGATCGGGAGTTGCTAGGCCCAAAATTGAAGACAAAGATAACTTTGAACTAAAGGGCCAATTTCTCAAGGAACTACGTACTAACACCTTCAGCGGTTCAGATCATGAAGATGAGAACGAACACATTGAGAAAGTTCTTGAGATCGTGGATTTATTTCACATTCCTAATATTACTATAGACCAAGTGATGCTTAGAGCCTTCCCCATGTCCCTAACCGGAGCCGCAAGTCGTTGGCTAAGAAACAAACCAACTGGTTCGATTACAACCTGGGAAGATCTGAAGACTAAGTTTCTTAGCAAATATTGCCCACCTGCTCGTACTGCAAAGAAAATGGAGGAAATCAACAACTTTCAACAAGAGCCTGACGAAAACCTCTATCAAGCCTGGGAACGATTTAAAGAGCTATTGATGAAGTGTCCTCAACACTATTTAACGGAGATGCAGGAGGTAGTCTTGTTCTATAATGGATTGGATGTTCCAACTCGACAAATTCTTGATTCAAGAGGTGCCATACCATCAAAAACTGCCGCTGACGCAAAAATAGCCATCCAAGAAATGGCTAAATACTCTCAAAAATGGCACAATGGAACATCAAGAGTCAGAAGTACTAAAACTTCTGATGGATTAGCAGCAATACAAGCACAACTGAATAATCTTGGAAGAGAAATCAAAAAGGTAAATGAAAAAGTTTATGCTGCTCAAGTAGGATGTGAACAATGCAAAGGACCCCATTACACCAAAGATTGCCCACTCAAAGAGGAAGGAAAAACTCTTGAAGAAGCTTACTACACGTAATTTGGTAGACCTTTTCAAGGAGGGGGATATAGAGCAACAACTCCAGGATTCTATCAAAGGAACAACGCAAATCCTTCGTACCAAGAACGGAGGAAATCAATGGCAGATACCTTGAGTAAATTTATAGGAGAATCGGCAAAAAGACAAGAGGAAAACTCTAACTTGATCAAATAAATCCAAGCTTCAACGGATGCTGCTATAAGGAACCAAGGAGCATCAAATAAAACTTTAGAAATTCAAATCAGGAAAATGAGTAAGGTACTACAGGAAAGAGGATTTAGAAGCCTACCAAGCTCAACTGAAACAAACATGAGAGATCAATTCAAGTCAATTTCAACCACTATTGAAGCTGATGTAAGCCCGATATGCTGTATTGGATCATCCCAATACGTCGTATCCACTGGACAGAACCGTACACTGATGTACGAGACAAGACAAATGACGATTCCATTTCAAATTCGTTTGAATGGTTACTAATGTGAAGAAAAAAAGGGATCATATGGACCACAATTCTCGGAAGCATACCTGGAAGCTTCAAATATCAATAAATCCATACCCCGAAAGGAGAAAGACCCAGGGAGTTTCACTTTACCTTGCTTTATTAATAATGTTTGCTTTGATAATGCCCTTGTTGACTTAGGAGCTAGCGTTAGTGTTATGCCTCTCTTGACCTACCTTAACTTAGGATTAGGCGAATTAGCTCACACTAAGTTGACAGTTGAATTAGCAGACAGGACTGTGAAATATCCAAAAGGAATAGCTGAAAACGTACTAGTAGGAATTGGTAAATTTACTTTCCCAGTAGACTTTATAATTCTAGATATGCCCGAGGATATCAAAGTGCCCTTGATCCTCGGAAGACCATTTTTGTCTACCGCCCGTGCTAAGATTGATGTTTACAAAAGAAAGATTACTTTAAGGGTCGGGGAAGAAAGGATTGTTTTCACAAGTGTTAAACCTGTAGTTTAATTAAGAGGGTCTACATGCTAAGTTTAAGAGAAAGAATGGAGCTTGATTTAGAAGCTAGGCTTATGGAGAGCACTCTGGTGTTAAATAGATTATTAAGACTTTTTGGAGATTACATTGAATTAATTACCCCCCCCCCCCCCCCCCCCCCCCCCCCAACTGATCTAAATGAACCATTTGGCTTAGGATAAATCATGGTGATGTTTAATGCCACCATTGAGGAAGAGCGAGTTAATTCGAGTTTTAGATACTAGGGATGGAGATCTTGATATTGGAATTAATGATTACCCTAGTTATTCAATCGAGTGAATAGAAAATCCACCATTAGAGTGTGCTCACAACTTAAATTTTCATGCATGATAGGATTTGAATTTACTGCACACGTTTATCTTCTTCGTGTTGTACGTCAATGTGATGTCAAAAAAAGTTTCATAACTCTATTAATGAAAGATAAAAATGGTGTACAAAGGGGATTAATGTTGTAGGAGGCCTTATTGATGTGTCTATTTTTTGTTGGAACCTTTCCTGATTGTGACTGACTTTGAGTTTTAGAAGATATGAATGCTTATCGTCGTTGAAGAATGGGCGATGTTATTGTTGAAGAACCGTTCTTAGAAGAGTTGGAATTAGGCAAGATGGTTTGAAGGGGATAATTACCCTTTACAAAAGTGATGATGAAGTAACTTACCAAATGGTGCGATCACATCCAAGGTTTAATGCACATTATAATATGCAAATGCCAACGAAATCCACCATTACCGAAGGTAAGTGAGAAAGATAAGAAGAATGGAATCTCGCATCCATACCAAAAGCTTAAGGGTTCTACAAGAGGGTTTGAATATAGGAAACCGATTACATTCATAATGCGAGACGAAAGAATGGCTATACGCAGCACATTGCGTGTTGAATGGAATGTTAAGAAAAGACGAAGACAAGGTTTCTAACTTAAAGACTTTGCTGTAAACAAAAGTGCTTCCCGGGAGACAACCCGGATTGTTATTTAATTTTATCGAGTCTGTCTTCCCAGACATCAATACGGCGTATCCGCTCCATACCATACGGCGTATTGATTGTCTGGACGTTATCAGTCTTTATTTTTTATTGCACTTTAAAAACATTATTGTCAGTTCTGTAATACGGCGTATTCACTAACTTGATACGCCGTATCCACCAAAACTGACTCGTATTTAGTTTGTTTTAGTTTAAATTAACCGTAGGTACCAAGATAGGAACACATGTTTTTCCTATATTTTATATAGGACCTCGTGAAAGAAATATCAATGAAGTTGGTGGAATGCATATTTTCTGGAATTTTGTGTGTGTGTTGTTCGTGCTAGGATTCAGACGCTTTTCAAGCACCACAATCTTGCTCATACACAAAAACTTGGAGAATCTACCAAGCATTTATCAGGGAGTTTCCATTCTAATTTCTTTTTAAATTCCCGCATATTTAAATGTTTTATTATACAATGAGGATGTTGTATATTTCAATTGGGGGATGGAATGAATGTTTACTTGTCTTTTTTTCACACTAAATTGCTTAAAATTATGCTCAAAATTTAAATTTTTTTCAAACATACTTGTTTGTGGAAATTACTTTTTACATAACCCACAACTATAACCTTGATTAGATATTGTGAGGAATTTAGCCTATCGTTTCTAAAATGTTTACCCAAATTTCCACAAAATATGAGTGTGCCGGTGATGTAGTGGACTTTAGAACTTGGCTTGGTATATCACTCGAGACCACAATAATGAGTATTATGGATTTAATTGGAGTAACTTGTTTAAATTGGTAAATTTTAGGATTACACCCAAATTGCCTTTACATGTTGCTTATTAACTAACTACACCGGTTAGTTAACCTCCAGTTTAAACCCTTTCCACACTCATTTTAGAGTGATGATCCATAGAACACCCTGTAGTGCAATCTTTAGGAACTTCCGTATACTATTTGTTTCGTTACACCGTTAACCTTAACCTACACTGTCTAGATTACGTTTCATTTACAAATTGCTAGTTTCTTAAGTGTAAAGTTTTATTTTCCGAGTCTTGTGTCATTTTCTATCTTTGGTACGGTTGGAAATTTGCACATTGCAAATGGGAATGTATATTAGTAGTCAAAACTCATGTGATTTTACTACCATCACAATTATTGGTGAATTCGAAGAATGAAGGAACTATCGTAGGAATTATCCGAAATGGTTATGATCGTGAAGATGGTGAAACTACACTGAGATTTGAAGTATAGTTATCAAAAAAATAAAAAAAATGAGAAAAATACAACAAAAAGAGAGAGGAAAGAGTAGAAGAATAAATTGTTTTCGCAAGAGCATTACCGAAGGAATTACACGAAGGATCGATTATTCATTGATACACAACAAAAATCAACGATGTAAAGTATTGTACAAAGTGGAAGATATCGCCACTTACCTTATAGTAAAAGTTTTAGGATGATTAGGAAGTTGACCGTTACGGGAACGTCAACTTAGGTTGTTGTTTTTTATCAATGATCAAGACATGTACCACTGTCCCTGGTTTCATCTTTTTTTTTTATTTTTTCTTTGGTAAACGGCTCCGGGAAAAAAGGCTGTTCTGCCCTTATACCTTTAGTATTAATTATTTCTGATTCTGATTTTAATTTTAACAAACAATTTTACTTCTCCCCCACCACTGATGATTAGCCGTTGGTTTTACGCGAATGAGGACTTGTTCGAGCGTGCATGTCTATTCCGTCGTTACGGCCATGTATGCATGTCTTAGCTGCCTCATTGGTTTACGACTTTTGGTGAAAGTTAGAAGGTTCCTACCCTATATCATTCTTCATCCTAACTGTTGGTTAAATTCGAATGGGGATGTGATCGAACACACATGGGTCTTATTCTGACTTTATCGGCCATGTTTGTGTGCGTCAGCTGCCCTGTTGGAGTGGTACTCAGGTGAAGATTGTAGAAGTCAAACCATAAGCCTTCTCTTGTAGGATCCCTAGATCATTCCATTTGTGAAGCACACGATCAATGGCACAAAGGATTAGACAATAAAGAACTTTTGATTTGAATGAAACAAAGAGGCTACAAACTCTAAAAGATGGAAAAATGAAAATGAGTAGCTAACCTAATTTTTGACTAAACTAGGTCTATTTATACTAAAAGGATTTGCCTTTTAGGGCTTTCTTTTTGGGCTTTTTACATCTTGGCCCTTATACTTATAAACATTAAATTACTTATTTCTTTCGAGGCTAGACTTTTGTCTTGTAACATTTCGAGTGACCGAAGTTCTTTGCTTTGGGTCCATTTATGTGAACCTAACAATCTTTTTTTTACCCTAGATGAGGGTCATGAGAAGTTCACTCACCTTGTCTCTTTAGCTCGATGTTGATGGGGTACTTCACTTGTTGTGCTTTGGTAATTCAATCTTTAATACCTTGATCATGATCTTCAGAACTTGATTTGATAAACTTGATCTTGATCTTTGACTTGTTTAAGCTTTATCTTCTTTGACTTATTGTGATCTTCTTTCAATTTGACTTTGCCATACGTCTGTCATTAGTCTCACATGCTCATATCTGTTGGATATCTTTGAAGCTTTGATGATTTATCTTCTTCCGATCATTTTGAATTTTTGCGTTTGAGGAAGACATGATTTTCAGAGATTGTGCGGAAGCTTTGAATGTATTGGCTTTCTTGATTACTTTCAGGATAACCTGTGGTATGGTTATGGAACATGTCTTGCATCGGATACTTTGAGTCGTCATTCGCCATGATAGAACAATTTTAGTCACCAACAAAAACATTTTGATATGTAAAATCCACTTAAATGTGTTCTAGAAAAAACATTTTGTGAACACACAAAGGTTTTTGTATTTTGAAGGGACGATTATAGAGATACTCAATTGTGTCGGTTACATTAACCTTGATTCCGTGAGGATCAATGACTACAGTATAAATACTGCACCTGTGATCCAGATAGATCATTCAAAGAACTTCTTGACAGGTTTTCCGGCAGTGACAAGCTTAGTTCCTCTAATACCTAAGTATCAGATTCCCTAATGTTCCGCCGTTCTCTTAGACCAGGATGTCCGAAGACTTAAAACACACTTTAAGTATTTCTACTAATAGAATGTAAAGAGTGATCAGTACAGGGTTATATCTGCTGACTTTACCGTATAATTCCTTTTTCAGCGGTTTTACTTCTTAATACATTAAGTATCGTAAGAAGGCCTTGTGGTCAATAGTGATTTGAAAAAAACATTCGATGTTGCTTGTGAAACATTAATTGGGGCACAACGAAAGTTTATATCAGACTGCTCTGATGAGTTTTGAAAAATATCACGAAAGATATGAAGTGCCGCGGGAAAATCCAAAATTTGTACAGTACATTTAAGAATCCAATTCACTAGTGGGCGCGTCGAAGACCAGGCATGAGCATTATACGGAATACCCTGGTGGTACGACATCTATTTCCTAGCATTCCATAAGATCAACTTTCTCGAACATGAACAAAAGATTCTTTGTCATTTATCAAGGTACGTGTGTATAACACAACTTGTGGTACCTTGACATTTTGATCATATTACCACTTATGACTCCCCATACACATGTGCGTCGTAAGTCGGAAAGATGTCTTTGTCACATGCCATGGAGAGGATTTGCATTTTAGAATCAATGATATCATTAATTATCCGTTTTTTACAAGTTTAAGTCCACATTCTTCTCCCCGATCAAAAAAGTATGAAACTTGTGAATGTTTTGACTAGAATGGACTTAAATTTGTATCACATTCTCCCCCTCAAAGTTGAGGTGAGGTGAAATAGCACAACTATCAAGTGAGTAATTGAAACAAGACCTTTAGAATACCCAGACAGGAATGATACTGCAATCTGTCTTGAATTTGTAAGCGGTTGGTCGTGTCAATCTTTCAGCAATAGAATCAGCAAAGATTACGTCCTTTTGACCTTGCAATAACTGTTAGATATACTGATTCTCCCCCCTCAAACAAATGACCAGTGTCAATGTTTGATTTGGTTTCATCCCGAATTGTTTGATAAAACAAATTGTTTATGAGAAAAAAGGTTCGGGGCTTAGACAACTTCTTGTCTGAAAGAAATTAAATGCACTGAATAACGTACATAAATCTTGGGATAAACCGGGTTTACAGTCGATAGAAACTGCAGCCATACTAGATAAACTAATTTTTTTTTTTTTTGTTAAAATATACACAATTATACCTTAGTGAAAACTTGGGTTACCGGAGATAGGCTCATTCTGTAGTACTTCAGAGTTTTACTGGTGACATTTGTTTACTCCAAGCAGTGGGAGTAGAGTTGCGAAGCGCTCTTCGGTAAGGCCTCCGTAAAATGTCAGCAAGTTGGTATTTTGTCTCCACGAAATTACAATCAACAACCTTTACTTTCACTGCTCTTTGATAAAAGTGGTGACAGATATCAATTGTGGCTTGGAGCGCCGAGTGTTGAACACTATTAAGCATAGAGCATAGCACTTTTGATTGTCACAATACAATCGGAATTTTGTTGAACGCAAATCATAGTCTGCAGTGAGAACGGCATCCAGAGTATTTGAGCACAGCATCCTGATAGGCGAGTATTCAGCCTCTGTCGTGGAGATGGCAGACTTTTGCTTTTTGGATGACCAGTAACCAGTCGTGTCCAAGAAATTGAGCTGAACCAGAAGTACTTCTCCGTGTGTCATGACATCCTGCTTTGTCAGCATTGCAAAAGCTTTTTGTTCAACAGTGGAGTACCTTCGGATACCACAGACCCATGTGAATGGTTCCTTTTTAGGTATCGAAAGATCCGCTTCTATAGCAGTGAGGTGCATTTCATAGGCTTAGCCTGGTATCGTGCTCACACATACCAAACAGTCAAATACTACGTCGGTCTAGAGCACTATGATTACATAAGGGGAGCCACCATACCACGAAATCGTGTAGGATCAATTAGCTTGCCTCCCTTATCTTCATCAAGGTTGGGACGCTCCGCCATTGGAGTGTCAATGGGTGTGCAGGAGTCAAAACCAAACTTTTTCAAGATTTCCTGAGCATATTTGGATTGGTTGATAAAGATGCCTCTGGGATTTTGAGAAACTTGTAATCCTAAAAAGAATGACATTTGTCCCATTCATCAGACATCTTGAGTTGAGTTCTTTCAAATGCAAAATAATTTCGCAGGCCTTGGGGGTTGGTAGAGGCAAAGATAATATCATCTACATATATTTGTACCAGTAGAAGATGTTTGCCTGTTTTTCTCGTGAAGAGTGTAGGATCGACCACGCCTTTTGTAAATCCTGACTTGATTAGAAACGCTGATAGCTTGTCATACCATGCACGTGGAGCTTGTTTGAGTCCATAGAGAGCTTTCTTGAGGCGGTACACATGCGATGGATGCTTCTGGATCTACAAATTTCTGGTTTGGACTAAATAGACAACTTATTCAGTTCGCGTTGAGGAGGCGGTTTTCACGTCCATCTGGAAGATGACCTGTCATACTCGCATGCGTGAGCAATGAAGAGTCTGTCGCTTCTTAATCTAGCAACCGGGAGCAAAATGATTCCTCAAATAAAGAACCTTCTTGACAGGTTTTCCGGCACGTGACAAGCTAGTTCCTCTAATACCTAAGTATCAGATTCCCTAATGTTCGCCGTTCTCTAGACCAGATGTCCGAAGACTAACACACTATAAGTATTTCTACTAATAGAATGGTAAAGAGTGAGTCAGTACAGTTACTATCTGCTGACTATACCGTACAATTCCTTTTTCAGCGTTTTACTTCTTAATACAATTAAGTACCGTAGAAGGCCTGTGGCAAAAATGATTTGAAAAACATTCGATGTGCTTATAAAATTTGTTTGGGGCACAAACGAAAGTTTAAATCAGAATGCTTCTGATGATGTTTTGAAATATATCCCGAAAGATATGAAGTGCCTTGGGAAATCCAAACTTGTACAAGTACATTTATGGAAATCCACTTCACTAGTGGGCGCAGTCCGAAGACCAGGCATGAGCATTCATACGAATACCCTGGAGGTACAACATCTCTTTCCTCAGCATTCCATAAGATCACTTTCACGAACATGAAACAAAAGATTCTTTTTCATATATCAAGATACTTGTGTATAACACAAAAATTTTGGTATCTTGACATTTTTGATATTTTAACACTTATACTCCCCCTACACATGTGCGTCGATAATCGAAAGATGTTTAGCACATGCAAGGATGGGACTTAGCATTTTAGAATCAATCGAATCATTAGTTATCCGTTTTACATGTTTAAGTCACATTTTCTCCCCCGATCAAAAGTATGAAACTTGTGAATGGTTTTGATCTAGAATGGACTTAAAATGTATCAATCTCCCCCTCAAAGTATGAGGTGAGGTGAAATAGCACAAAAAATCAAGTGAGTAATTGAAACAAGACCTTTAGAATACTCAGATAGGAATGATACTGCAATCTGTCTTGAACTTGTAAGCGGTTTGGTCGTGTCAATCTGTCAGCAATAGATCCAAACACTCGTAGTCATTGGTAGTCATTGGTAGTATTGGAGATTAGGTTTTGGTAGGATAGCAACATCATCGTAGTCATTGGTAGGATAGCACAGAGATCCAAACACTCGGAAGTATTGGAGATTAGGTTTCTTTCCCTTCAGCAGTTCATAATAGGTCTTTCCATGAAGCGTGTGTACTAGAGATCGATTAAGTGTATAACACGCAGTGGCTACAGCTTCAGCCCATAGGAACAGTGGAGCTTTCGCAAAGATGAGCATAGTACGAGCAGCTTCCATAAGAGTTCGGTTCCGTCTTTCGACAACGCCGTTCTGTTGTGGAGACCGAGGTACGCTCGTTTCATGAGAAATACCAACACTCTCAAACCATCCGTCGAGTGTCTTATTCACAAACTCCGTTCCATTATCTGTTCTGACGAAGCGAACAGTAGCATTGAGGGCTCTTTGAGTCTTCACAATAAACTTCTCAATCACTTGAGGAGTTTCATCCTTTGTTCGAAGAAATCTTACCCATCCAAATCTGGTGTAATCATCCACTATCACCAAAACATACTTCTTTCCGTTGATACTTTCCGTTCTCATTGGTCCGCAGAGGTCCATATGTAGTGTATGGAGAACTTCAGTATTGGTGTTTTCCGCCTTTAGTGGATGTGATGCTTTCTTGCTTTTACCTAGCTGACAAGATGGACACAAATGGTCTTTGTCATATTTCAGCATGGGTAAACCTCTGACTAGATTATTTCGAGCCAATTCGTTCAAGGTCCCGAAATTAAGATGATTCAACCGACGATGCCATAACCATGACTTCGTTGAAGAGGCTTTTGTAAGCAAGCAAACTGGTGAAGCTGACATCATATCATTCAGTGAGATGGAGTACAGGTTGGTAGTCCGTGAACCTTTGAGG
>BQNB010077453.1:0-30839 GCA_026074375.1 Tanacetum coccineum | reverse complement strand
GCGCTGCAGCTACAACTGGCCCCCTTTCTCGAAATTACTTCCTATTTTAGGCCATACGGTAACAACTCTCTTCTTTTCCCTGCACAATATTTGTGGCCAACACGCGTATTAGCAAATGTGGCCCATGTCCGCGTATATGCCGGACAGGCTAGTAGTCCGAATGGGCCATATAAAACCCAAGCGAACCACTCAAGCCTAATCGAATCATTCCAGACCAAGCAAGCTATTCAAGTCCGAAGGGGCCACAAGAGTCCGAACGGGCCATAAAATCCCAAACGGGTGTCCGCGTATATACCAGACGGGCCCCACGTCCGAACGGGTTGTACGGGATCCGGACGGGCATACTACATCAACCCAAAAGAAGACAACGTTAGACCCGATAAATAATGACACCTCTTCAAACTATTGGACAATAGCAAGCACTTACGCAACATCGCTATTCCGGGATTTAAGGAGCGATGTCCCCAAGGTGTACTGACACCCAATGCGAAGGCTAGGTATAGGTCGTCTCCTTCATTCCCAAGGTGTCAAGAACAGTACTACCAAACAGTACTTCAAGTAGTATAAATACCCAAGCATTTATTACTTAACAGCCAGCATTTACTGCACACTCACACACTTATTACTACAGCCTCCTCGGCTCTCATATATAGCCTCTTCGGCTCATATTCACATACTTACTCTCACGCCCGAGCTTGGTCCTGGGTCAACACCCGGGGCGAGCTAACGGGTGTTTTTTCTTATTTTCAGATAATTAAAGGGGATACTTCACCAAGAGACGAGGGAACGCATCCTAGACTCAAGGTACGGTATTTTACCTTAATAGCCCATATGGCATTCATTAGAGTTACCCTTTTTTGCAACATTTGCAGCCAACAAATATTAGCATATGTGCTTCCTAATTTAGTAAGGGAAGCTCTTAAATAATTTGTATCTTGCCATCAAACATTTTTTTGGGTGGTATAGGCTTATATATGTACATTGTAATAACTACTTAATAAGTTAAGGATTGTAATCTTCAGTCTCTTTTATTTCTGTATGAAAATACATGCATTCCTACATTGAGCCTTGTTATAAGTAGGGTTGGGCACGTTCAGAAAACCGGACCGGACCGGATCGAAAATCGATTTGGTCTAAAAGTCCGGACCGAGGATCAAACCGAAATGTTAGGTCCATGTCAGGGTCAGTCCGGTCTGGTCCATCAAAGCATAATAGTCGGTTGTGCGTAAGACCGAACCGGACCAAACCGAAAATGACGAAAGGGTGGACCGAGGACCAAACCGAAATATGTTCGGTCCGGTCCAGTTTGGTATGGTTTCTCGATCCGATCACATCCGCGATCTATAATGCTCGGCCTTTGTTAAAAGTTCTGACCGAGGATTGAACCGAAATATTCGGTCCAAGTCCGGGTTAGTCCGGTCCGGTTCGGCTCGGTTCAACAAATCATGATAGTTGGTTGGGCATAGACTGGACTCGACCGAGGACCGAAAATGAGGAAAATGGTGGTCTGAGCTGGTCTAGTTGATCCTGTTTAGTCTGATTTCTCAATTCGGTCCGGTTCGTGATCCATATTGCTCAGCCTAGTTAAAGACAATGGTATGAGCACGTCTGAAACATTTTTATTAATTGACCCATGTCAAAGTTTCTGACTCTATGCAATCTTTAATAGCTATTCTATTCAATATAACATAAAAAATATTCAATAATTAAAGTGTGAAGAATACTTATTTGTTGACTAGCTTTATTTTATAAAATTATTGCACAATAATGATTGTTCAAGTGACATCATATTTAAGAGAAGTGGTTAAGATTTCATGACTTTTTAGGTGATGCTAACTATGTTTTAAACATGTTAAGAAAAAAAGAGACAATTTCAGCGGGGGAAGGCATAGGGATTACAGAGGCACCCTACCCCCAAAGAGACCAGCATAACAAAGCAGTGCCGTACACTCTTTTGATCTCTTGATTAAGTGTCCCAAAAGAAATTTTAGCTACTCGAAACCCAACTGCAAATTGCCAGCACCAGACCAGTGGCAAACCCGTTGAGACAGGCTACCCGATAATTACTGTGACTATCATCAAAGATAAGGGTCATCACACAAACGATTGCAAAACAATTAGGAAAACATTTGGAAATAACCTTCGTATTGGGGAAAGCTGAATCACTTGTTGAAGGACTTTAGGCAAAGGAGTAGGAAAGGGGCCAAGACTGAAACCCTCCCCCCCCCCCCACCCCCCCATCCTCCAAAGGTACTCAACATGGTCAGAACCCTCTCCTCCAAAGAAGAAGAAACGATGGACCGCGAAGCAACAGAAGTAGGATGAACAACACCTATCACCTTCACAGGGATCATATCAGATGAGGCATCGATGAACCTCTAATCTTAAAAGGCCGAAGTGGAGGTTACTTGGTAAGGCGTGTGTTGTGATGATGGTTCATCCGTGGAGGTCATGGGCGCAGAACATTGTTTTGAAATATTTGCCCCCGAAGGTACAGGTCGGACTAAGAGAAAACAAAGAACGTTAACTTGGTGGGTTTCGCGGCGAGGTTGCGAATCCTTTGGGGAAAATCGATCTGGAAGTATGCTTTGGGAGTGAAGGTTGAGCAGAAGGAATGTCCATAAATTTTTGTCGTTCGCGCCCCCTCTCCATTACAACATAATTTTGGGAAAGACCAGGTTAATAAGCACTGCATGCTATTTCCATGACTTTCCACGCATTGATAGGTTTCCCTACTCCGAAAGGAATAGCAAAATCTGGTGACCCGGTCAACGATATCGCAGATGCAGACTTCGAGAAAAAAAACAAATTATGAAGGAGAAGCAGCGGAAGTCAATCTGGACAGGACAGCCAGACGAAGGGGCTGACCTTTAATGAAGCAAATATAGTCAATCCCCACTTCCCGATCAAAATTATTACCATAGGAGGAGACTTCTCCAGATTGCAAAGATCACAACTAAAGCACTCCTAATAAATAACATGGAGGTCTTCGCTTGGGAACCTTCTGACATACCGGAGTGCCTCGAAAGATCATAGAGCACTCCCTCAATGTAAATCATATTTGGAGCGTTCTGACAGAAAAAGGAGGACCTTTTCTCCAGAAAAAAGCAAAGCGGTCACTAAGGAGGTAGCCGAATGGGTAAAAGCAGGAATAGTCCGCCCAGTCAAGTACCCGACATATATCTCTAACCCAGTTCTAGTCAAGAAATGTGACGGATCATGGAGGATGTGTATTGATTTTAAAAATTTGAACTCTGCGTGCCCAAAAGACTATTATCCCTTGCCCAGTATTGACTGCAAGGTCGAAGCAGTCATGGGTTTCAAGTACAAGTGCTTTCTTGATGCTACAGGGGTTACCATCAAATTCAGGATGGCAAGGAGATGAGGAGAAGACATCCTTTTACACAGAGCATGGGACATACTGCTACATGAACGATGCCATTTGGCTTTTAAAAATGCGTGGTGCCATCTACCAACGGTGGGTTAATAACGTGTCAAAAGCCAAATAGGAAGGAACCTAGAAGCATATGTGGATGACATGGTTATCAAAAGCAAAGATGAGAAGGATCTCCTGGCAGACATTGCAGAAACTTTTGAAAATTTGAAAGCAATAAACATGAAGCTGAATCCCAAAAAATGTTCGTTTGGGGTAGAAGAAGGCATCTTTTGGGATACATAGAGTCCACACGGAAGGAGAATCCAGGGCAAACCCCAAAAAGACAAAGGCCATACATTCGAATCTCACTTCCCCAAAAACATTGGAAGGAAATGCAAACGTTCAGTGGAAAGTTGCTTCTTTAAATCGGTTCTTGGCCAAGTCAGCCGAAAGGGCTCTACCTTTCTTCAACACCCTCAAAAATAAACCAAAGGAAAATAAACTGAGTACCGATGGACCCCGGAGGCAGAAGAGGCTTTTCAGCAGATGAAAAGGCTGATAATATCCCTTCACGTCTTTACACCACCCTTCCCGAAGGAGACATGTATGCATTACCTAGCTCAGTGGCAATGGTGGTGTTCTTAGCAGTACTGATCGACCAGATCGTTAACGGGAAGACGATGCCCAGTCCTATATGTGTGCAGGAACGGACCTAAAATGATGACCCGAAAAGAATTATTCCCCTTCTGGAGAAGATGGCCCTTTCTTTAGTTAAATGAATGAGGTATGGCTAAGAAGGTACTTTGAAGCTCATCCTGTCAAGGTCATTACGGATCAACCATAAAAAAATTTACTTAGCTGGCGACTAACGGTGAAGTTAGCCAAGTACGCTGTGGAGATAGGGACATACAAAATTTCATTCATACCCAGGAATGCTATAAAAGGCCAAGTCTTGGCAGATTTCCTGTCAGATGCTCCGGAGGGAGAGGCAGAAGAAGAGTATTTTCGAATACCCGAAGTACCACCTGAGGTAGATGACACTGAAGTCTGGATACTTTTCACGGACGGAGCAGCCAATCTGAAAGGCTCTAGAGCAGGTCTCGTGCTAATCGGACCTAATGGCTTGGAGTATACTTATGCCCTTCGGTTAACATTTGTCAGTACCAACAATGAAGCAGAGTATGAAGCTCTCCTCGCAGGGTTACGCATTGCGAGAAAAATGAGGGTGTCAGGAATAGAGGTGAAGGTAGACTCCAAATTGGTTGCTAATCAAATCAATGGGACATATGAAGCTACCAAAGAGTCAATGATCAAGTATTTGGCCAAAGCCAAGGAGTTCATCTCAAAATTCAAGACATTCTCCATCGAGAACATACCAAGAGAAGATAATCATAAGGCGGATATTTTAAGCAAGCTGGCCACAGTTCCTTTCAGCCACCTCACCAAAGAGATTCTAGTGGAAGTGCTAAATGAACGATCAACCGACGCTAAGGAGGTCCTAGTGGTTTGGAGTATACTTATGCCCTTCGGTTAACATTTGTCAGTACAAACAACGAGGCAGAGTACGAGGCTCTCCTGGCAGGGTTACGCATTGCAAGAAAGATGAAAGTATCAGGCATAGAGGTGAAGGTAGACTCCAAGTTGGTTGCTAATCAAATCAATGGGGCATATGAAGCTACCAAAGAGTCAATGATCAAGTATTTGGCCAAAGCCAAGGAGTTTATCTCAGAATTCAAGACGTTCTCCATCGAGAACATACCAAGAGAAGATAATCAGAAGGCGGATATTTTAAGCAAGCTGGCTACAGTTCCTTTCAGCCACCTCACCAAAGAGATTCTAGTGGAGGTGCTAAATGAACGATCAACCGACGCCAAGGAAGTACAAACCATTGTGGAAGAGGAAGGGGAGAATTGGATGACTCCCATCATCAAGTATTTGGAAGAAGGAATAGCCCCTTCGGACAAAAATGAGGCACGGTCCCTGCGTGCCAAGATAAGCCAATACGTGATAGAGTCAGGAGTACTGTTCAAAAAAGGATACTTGGTACCGATGTTGAGGTGTGTGGGTCCTTTACAAGCAAACTATGTAATCCGGGAAATCCACATGGGATCTTGTGGAATGCACATAGGCCCAAGAGCAGTGGTCAGGAAAGCAATGCGGCAAGGCTATTACTGGCCCACGATGCATGCTGATGCTAAAGAAGAAGTAGAAAAATGTGACTCATGCCAAATTCACTCCCCGGTTCCAAGACTCCCCAAGACACACATGACATCCATCATGGCTCCTTGGCCCTTTTATCAATGGGGAATGGACATCCTAGGACCGTTGACACCAGCTAGAGGAGGAGCCAAGTTTGTTATTGTAGCAATTGACTATTTCACTAAGTGGATAGAAGCAAAGCCTCTAGTCAAAATAACAGGTAAAGAGGTGATCCGCTTTGTTATGGACAACATCATTTGCAGGTTTGGACTTCCAAGGATAATTGTCACAGACAATGGAGCACAGTTGGTAAATGAGCCATTCAAAGGGTGGTGCACCAGATTCAAGATCCAACAGATGAACACCTCAGTAGCCCACCCACAAGCCAATGGTTTAGTGGAAAGAGCCAATAGAAGCCTCATGGAGGGGATCAAGACCAGGCTAGGTAGGGAAAGAGCTGGTTGGGTAGACGAGCTGCCAAATGTGCTATGGGCCCACAGGACCTCAATCAAACAAAGCAATGGTGAAACTCCTTTCAGTTTAACCTATGGAAGTGAAGCGGTCATCCCGGCTGAGATAGGAATCCCATCTTATCGAACCTTAATGATACGGGAGGAATACAATGAGGAGGAGCAGCGTTTGAATCTAGATTTGTTGCAGGAAAGAAGAGAAGCAGCTGCCATACGAGAGGCCAAGTACAAAACAAAGATGGAACAGTACTATAACAAGAGGGTCCGCCCAGCTGGTTTTAGGCCGGGAGAGTTTGTGTATCGAAGGAATGAAGCAAGCAGGATGGAGAATGAAGGAAAGTTGGGACCAAATTGGGAAGGCCCATATAGAGTCACAGAAGCATTCGAGAATGGCTCTTACAAGTTGCAAACAATGGAGGATAAGGTGGTGCCTCGAACATGGCACGCAGTTAATTTACGCAAATGCTACTTGTAGGATTTATTGTTTTATGAATTCTGTATGTGCGAACGCTAATTAATTAATATTATAGCCGTTCTTTCTAGTTCAAAAGAAGGCAATTTTCCAATATTTGTTGCAATAATTGGACGGACGGATCGCTACCTCCGGACAAAATAAATCCCACAGACAACTAAGTCACAGGGTAAAAATGATAAGGAAGGGCACAACCCCTCCGGACAAAATAAATCCCACAGACAACCAAGTCACAGGGTAAAAATGATAAGGAAGGGCACAGCCCCTCCGGACAAAATAAATCCCACAGACAACTAAGTCACAGGGTAAAAATGATAAGGAAGGGCACAGCCCCTCCGGACAAAATAAATCCCACAGACAACCAAGTCACAGGGTAAAAATGATAAGGAAGGGCACAGCCCCTCCGGACAAAATAAATCCCACAGACAAGTCACAGGGTAAAAATGATAAGGAAGGGCACAGCCCCTCCGGACAAAATAAATCCCACAAACAACTAAGTCACAGGGTAAAAATGATAAGGAATGGCACAGCCCATCCGGACAAAATAAATCCCACTGACAACTAAGTGACAAGGTAAAAATGATAAGGAAGGGCACAGCCCCTCCGGACAAAATAAACCCCACAGACAGCCAAGTCAAAGGGTAAAAATGGTTTGGAAGGGCACAGCCCCTCCGGACGAAGCGACCTCACGATAGCTCAACCTATAAGAGAGTCAACCCATTCGAACACAAGTGGAATAAGCAGACAAGTGAGAAATTAAGCGCGACAAAGGCAAATTTACAACGACACCAGCAAGTTACAATTATCAGGCCCAAAAAGGGGACATTTGTTCAAAGTTACAAACAATTCAAAACAAGACCTATATATTACAAATTACAAAAGCTAAGTCTTCTTAGACGGAGGAGCTTTGGAACCTCCGGAAGCATGTTCGGAAACAGGGTCTTGAAGAGAAGGACCAGTCTTGGACTTTGAAAACTCTAGAGAGACTGTGTCTTTTGAACCGGCCACCTCCGCGGCCCTAACAAGTTTGGGGCCGAAGGCAATACCTCCAGAACCACATTTGGGAGGCACATCTTGGGAGTAGGGGCAGGATGAATTTTAAGATCTTGTACCGATTCTCAGAAAAGTAGAGATACGATCCATAATACGAATAATTTGGAAAATAACCTCCGTATTCGAGCATTCAGTGTCTTATCGGATAAGGATCAAACGCCGTTCATCACCTCAACCTAATCCTCAGCGGAGCATTCCTCCTTCGGACTGCGGGTCGCCTCAGCCAGACCTTGTCGCCCATCCATGTCGGGCGTGCAAAGTTGAATAGGACAAGAGAGACTTTGTTTGATTCATGGCTCTGTAGAGACGCCCCACCACAGTGGGAAGAACTTCCTGAATAGCATCAATTCTTCTCCTCTTTCTTTGGCGAAGGCAAGTTTGGGTCCAAGCTCCGATTTTCCGAGGTCTGTCACTGAGAAACCCCTTTCAGCATAAACAATCAATGCAAGTCTTTTGGCAACTGGCTATCCAGGGTCTTTCATCAGGGCAGAAGGAGTGGAGACCTCAGCGGCACTTTTCAATTGTTGCTCCAACTCATTGATCCGAAAGTGGCCTGTTCGGCATTAGTAGCCATCAACTATCCTTTTTCAGCCCGTACAGCCAGGCAAGACCCGTGCAAGAACATTGGGCAGTAGAACCTCGCCGGATTTCCTATTCTCGTCGGGCCAGAACAAAGTGTTGTATGAAGTTCTGAACGAATTATAGGTCGCACTCGGAGTCCGAACAAGATGACTCCGCGTGGTCTCAAGACTCTCTTGCAAAGCATGGTGGGTGTCATAAAGAGACTCAAATTGACGGAGAGCGTGGGCCTGTGCCATCGCACCACGGGCCAAGGTAAACCAAGCTCTATCCAAAACAACGTTATTGTCCAAAAGATGCATCTCCTCTTGAACACCAGGAGGAACAATTATACTTAAATCATAGACACTCCCCGGATGTCACTGGATTGAGGAGGTACATCGGCTCCTCTGGTGGATTCCCCAAGTCGGAACAAAAAGAGGCGGAGGTAAAGAAGATCCAGCCTCATCGGCACCAACACTTGTGAAACATCACCTATTAGCAAGAGTAAAAAAAAAACACATAAGAAAACGAAGGGGAAATGAAAGACACACCTCTCAGAAGGGGATCAGGCATAGGAGTTTCCTCTTGAGCAATGGACTTCCCATTATCCGACGGGTGTGCAGCATGTGGATAGACTATTCTAATAACAACCCGTTCTGAAGTATCGCTAACATCCCTACTATCCGGCCCTTCCCATAACTAGTAAGACGGATCAACGGGGAGGGGGTGGGTATGTGCTGGGGCGGGGGGGTTTCGTCCTCAGTGACATCACTAGTAAATACAGCTTTATATAGCCGCAAGTAACCGAGAATTTCACAACATGAGCTCTTCACTAGGGCGGGTGTTGGGTTAGCAGACGTCATTGCAGGAATGTCAAAGCAAATTATCATCCCTCCCTTGGAGCCTGTAGGGGAAACCACATTTTCACACCTAGAGAGACGTCCGAAGTAACACGCCACTAAGTCCGAAAAGAGGCGTGAGCGGGGACAAGGGATTGTGATCAGTAAGATTTCTACTTAACCGCTCGTCGCAATCTCTTAATGACAGAAAAAAGTCCCCCTCAGAGATTCAAGAGACCCACTGCAAATCTTCGATGTCCCCTGTTCCTTCTGCGTGGCCATTGTCTCGTTTGGCAGCAGCCTGAGCTTTCTGATCCGTAGATCCACGATCTTGGAAGCTGAGGCCATCAACGCCTTGTTGTGATCCGTCTTGCCCGAGGAACTTACCAGTCCTCACAAGAGGAGAGGGTAGTATGTTTGAGGAATGACTCGTGTGCGTGGAACGAAGGGCGGCCTCAGGGTGCGCGGGAGCATAGAGCATCCCGAAAGAAAAGGAAATGATAGGCGTAAATGACCTCACAGACATGGTAACAAGCTACAAAAAACACACACAGAGATGAGAATAATAAAGGAAGACATACACATGAAGTCAGAAAAAACATAAAAAGAGATAATTGCCCTCATTGTTTCTAATATAGTTTAGTGTTGTTTTAAAATTATGTTTTTTTTTTGTAATTTTTTTTACCATTGCCCTCCGATCTTTAACAAAGGACTGGGGGAGGGGGGGAGATCTTAGAAATTCAGATGATAGCCAACCCAGCACTAAATAAGCAACCCGCTCTGAATACCCACGAATAATCAATAGACTGTTGGTCACAGAGTACTAACATCATCCTCATCGAACCCATCCTTGGGCGCAGGATCACTTATATCCGAATCATGGTGCCTCCAGCACATAGCATCCAGAATGGCTCTTCGGTCAATAATAAAGAAACGCCCTTTCCACTTTTTTCATACAAAGAGAATGTTTTCATTCAAAATCTTACCTCAAAAAATCCCCTTACCGATGGTCTCTTTCTCAGAATGAAAACCATCCCTTTTGCTAAGTTTATAAAAAACACCGAACAAAGTTACGCGAGAAGGACGATGTCAAGGCATCGACATACAACTCGAATAAGGCCAATCGGGTCAAGCCCAATGGCTACTAGTTTTGGAGAGATTAAAGAAAATGCCTAATCGACAGGCAAGAAAGAAAGACGAAAAGGGACCCTTAGAAGCCCGACAAACTCAAAGTACTGCTCATAGAGACCAATATACTCATCGGTCAAACGATCCATGGTCCATTCGGGAGAAACAGCAACAGGGTGTAGATCCCTAGGAATTTTATATTTACGAGTGAGGGCTTTCACTTCCGATGGTTTCATAGTAGAAATATAAGACCCCATGTCACGCTTACTGGACGAAGAGGCTTCGGCTTGCGACCCCATGTCAACTCGTTCCGCGTCAGACATTTTCAAAGATCCGAAGGGGCGACAACTTACAAAGTCAAAAAGGAAAGAGGTATACCTGACCGCAATAAAGAAAAGGCGGCCAGACATGTCGGATAATTATCTTGCAAACAAGGGACGTTCGGCTATGATCTTTAAATTTTTTACACACGGTAAAAAATAAAAAACTATGGGCTATTTATAGGCTCCAAATGGGCTTGGGTTCGTCAAAAAGCGCACAACAGCTGTCAAAAGCCCAATCGTGACCATTGATGAGAAAGCACTCAACACGTGTACACACCGGATGAGGAAACGATGAAAAGTCATAATGGTTTTTAACCCACAGTAATTATGATTTTGTCTCATACACATCAAGAAGACAAATGGATCTCAACTTCTAATACTTATGAATTTTGTTTCATACATAAAAAAAAGGGGAGGAATGGGAAGAAGAGAAAAGGAGGATGACTAGGGCAAGAAAGAAACAAAGACCACATGCTCAGGACCGCTCACCAGACTGACATCAGCTCAAGTATGACTTCAATAGTTTACAACTCTTAAAGCCATACTGGGGGGGACATGTCCGCGTATATGCCGGACAGGCTAGTAGTCCGAATGGGCTACACAAAACCCAAGCGAACCACTCAAGCTCAATCAAATCACAAGAGTCCGAACGGGCCATAAAGTTCCAAGCGGGTGTCCGCATATAACCGGACGGGCCCCATATCCGAACGGGCCATACAGGGTCCGGACGGGCGTACTACATCAACCCGAAAAAAGGACAAACGGTTATCCTCGATAAAGAAGGACACGTCTTTATACATTGGACAATAGCATGCACTTGACGCAACTTCGCTATCCCGGGCATTAAGGAACGTAGTCCCGCAAGGTTGTAAAAAAAAAATCCGACCCCATCCCCCAAGGCAAGAAGACTAGGCCGTGAGTCATCTCCTTCATTCCCAAGGTGTCAAAACAGTGCTTCCAAAACATACTATCAGTAATATAAATACCAAGCTATTTATTACTTAACCCACATCATTTAACCATGGCACACTCATACTAACTTATTAACTATAAGCCTCTCGGCTCCCATTAGTATAGCCCCGTGGCGGCTTCGGCTGATATTCACATACTTACTCTCACGCCCGAGCTTGGTCCTAGGTCAACACCCGAGGCGAGTTAACGGGTGTTCTTTCTTATTTTCAGATATTTAAAGGGGATACTTCACCAAGAGACGAGGGAACGCACCCTAGACTCAAGGTACGGTATTTTACCTTAACAGCGACAGACCAAGCGCTTGTAAAAAGATGTTCGAGAGGCCTTCTCACACTCATTTAATACGGTGGTAATAAGAGGGGTAAAACGTGTTTTCTCCTTTATACCATATGTCCTTATTACACGCATCCCCGTTCAGGGCCGTCTCATGGGTTTTGATGGCCTCGTGCCATCATCGCAAAAAGGCCCTTAAACACACACACAAAATACGCATGTATGAGTAGTGCATGCACTAATTAACCTCAAACATCGTGTTTTGTATATATATAATAGAAGTATATGGATTTTTAGGCACTCATCAAGCGGTGGCCCTGTGCAATGGCACCGCTTGCACTCCCCTAAAGACGGCCCTACCCCCGTTAGATGCTTCTTTAGTCACAAAAAAGGAGAAGTTTGTCTTTCCAAAGACCAAGTTGTGGAAGAAATAAAAGGGGTTTGTGTGTGTGTGTGATGTTGGCTTTTATAGGGTATATTTGTGGTTAGGTGAGGTATGATTAGTTATAATGTTGGTTGTCTTATTATACTATGTTGGTGATGATGTTGTAAGCTTAACTCATGAAACTAGTCGAGGAAATGTTGTTATTCGAGCTCGAGTCAAGATCATAAATTATTTAATAAGCTTAAGTAAATTATGAATTGTCTGAATTGTTAACTAAAATTATTTATGTGTATGTGTATGTGTATGTGTATTTATGTATCTTCATGTGTCTCTTGTAAATGTATGTCTGTATCATACGTAAGAATGTATGCATATGTTTGTCTGTTTAAATGCTTATACGAAAGACATTGCATGTATATGCGTGAACACGTTGTATTCATATGTAAATGATTATAATCAATAAACCGTTAGCATAAATCTAGCAATTAGTTGACATGGTTTAAACGAGAATAAGAGTTAGTAGTTTAACTTATAATAATCATTGAATTATAATTTTACAATCAAAATATTTTGAAACTATATACATAGCTCGATGAGCTCGTTTGGCTCGAGTAGCTAGTTTGGCTCGAATAACTAAACGAGCTTTTGAAAGAGCCGAGCAAAATACTAGTTTTAAAAGCTCGTCTCGTGAAATTATTCAAGCTTTATGTTTTGTTCGAGCTCGACTCGAGTTAAACGAGCTCAAGCTCGAGTAGTTCATTAAAAGCTTGACTTGTTAACACCCTTAGCTATAAGTTTAATATTCATCCTTAATTCAATCCTGTAAAGGTATTTTTGCTTATATTTTGTGCCCAACTCCTTATCTATATATCAAGCCCTTAAATAGGCAACATGTCTAAGGCTTTGAAATGAAGATATGAATGAAATGAGGAAAGAACAAAAAGCTTTGCTTGGAAAGATACGAAAACTCAAGGATCGACCACATGCTCCCAGTGAACAAGGTAACGAAACCAGAAAATGATTTTAGGCTATGTAGTTTTTGTTATAAAAGATAGGCTGATCATACTCTATTTTCATTTGCCTTCATTGTAATGTTGTGATTGTCTACGTTGTATTATCGGTTATGGAACATTGGTTAGTGAAAATTAATTATCAGCCTAAAGTGAAACATTGTCTCGGATGCTAACTCTCTGATTTTATGATTTTTAATCGATACATTCTCAATAAGCTTTGAATTGCCGCTTAGGATAGACTCGATGGGGATGAAAGGGTATATTGACACAAGAAATCCATCTAGCTTTAAATGTATAGCCAGTTACTAATACAAAAGTTTGTGTAGCTGATTATTTCGCCGACATTATGTCTAAAAATGACAGTAAAGTTTTAGCAGAACTCCGTCACATTTCAAACAAAAGAAAAATATAATCTACCAAGATCAAAACTAACTCGATACTATATTGTTCTATATATTGTTACCATGTGTCATGATACATCACTGAGCTGACTGCACATGATTGTAACATACACAATGTATTATGCTTGGCTCACGTATGTACACACCTCGCCGCGAAGCACGAGTTTAAAACCTCGTTAAGTACATTTACAACTTAGACAAATCTCATCTACAAAAATAATTTTAAAATGGAACTACATCTTTATATATTTTGTTAAAATAAATTTTAACAATTATAAATAAAATTAAAAAGTTTTTTAAATGGAACTACACCTTTATAGATTTTCTAAAATTAACTTTAGCAATTATAAACAATTTTAAAAACATTTTAAACGGAACTACACCTTTATACATTTTTTTAAAACTAATTTTAACAATTTTAAAAACATTTATAAATAGAGATACACTTTTAGCGACGATCCTATTGTCGCCAAAGTGTTGGCGGGATTTATTTTTCCCATTTCTCGGCATTTAATTTTGGATTGAAAATAAAAAAATACTCTACCACCTTTTGCGACGACAGCAGTCGTCCCTAAAAGTGATATGATATTCTCTAACGTTTGACCGAAGAAAAATGTACAAATGGTGGGCCCCTTCAGTGTTTTTAGCGACTACTGGGGTCGTCTCTAAGTTTAGTCCCTCGCAAAAAGTTTCCATCGATGTAGTGCTGATAAGGTTCTTAGTTCCTTAGTAGATTCCTGCTTAATTAGTTGCTGATGTCGTTAGTTCTGAAGGTTCTTAGTACGTTCGTAAACTCGTGTTTGACTCATTAGCAGGGCCGGATTTGAGCATGTGTAGGATGCTCGACGGCACAGGGTCCCAATTTTTTCAAGGGCCGCAATATTATAGATATGGTGATTGATTTCGTGCATAAATTTGATAACAATGTGTTCAAGAATGAAAAATTATTTGAATTTAAGAAAGAATTAGGTCATAGCATAAGCCAATCTATAAAACGAGGTATACGGAGGTGTTATAGTGGTATGTGTCTTTGAGCGGCTAAAGAAGATGACTATTTTGAGACATCTACATCTTTTCCCCTTAAAGTTTATAACATTTACACACTTGTCTAATATTTTTCGTTTAGGTTCCAAGAAATTGTAAAGCTTTACAAAATTGACAGTTTTAACATTGGTTTTTCTTATGTATAGTATACGTTACTTATTGTTTCAAAGACTTCTATAAAATTACTCTTATAATTTTTATGGGAAGTAAAGTTTTGAGGTTTATGAATACTTTACAATATTTAAAAGTTTTGGACAGATTTTAACTTTTTTCAACCATATTTAGGAATAAGATGAGTTCTTTCGTGTACAAGGGCCTCTCGTGTAGTTATGGCACAGGGCCCCAAAATATCTTGAGACGGCCATGCTCATTAGTTTGTTGTTAGATTTAATTAGTCACGTACTAATATTGTTACTTTGATACATCTTGTATCGTGAATGATTCAACATTTGGTTCAGATATTTTTTTTCTTTGCTTATCGCATCGTAATTGTAGATATAACCAACTTGTGTAATATGAATAAAAGGTATAATTGGATTATTTTTTTTCTTCATTCAACACAATTTATTTGCCAAATTAGGTTTAACTGTCAAGTCATCAAAACTATAACGATACACACTTACTCCGACATTTAGTGGTCAAAATGTAAAAAAATCAAAATATCATATTACGTTAATGTGACATTAAGGGATCAAAGATTTATAAGGCGATAATGTAAAAGGCAAAATGCAGGAAATGAATGTCAATGGTCCAAAATGTTTAGGATATATTGTATCGACGTCGTTCTTAGTTCGCTTGGCTAGAAGTTAAAAACGTAAAAAAAACCTTCGTTTATTGTTTAATGGATTTTAGTAAAGGCTGTTAGGTTCTTGGTTAGTTCTCATACAAGTTCATTGGTTAATTTTGTTAAGATGTAGTGGGGGCGTATATTTATGTACAAGCAGCGGGAGTATTAATTTGCCGCTGAAAAGGTAGCAAACTTTCACTGATATCACTTGCTAGTTGCTACATTGTCGTACATATTAGATTAAAAAACATAGATCGCAGATCAAAAGACAAGCCTGAAGAGTGAATTTGCTCAATTTACGAAAAGTGAGATTCAATCTGCCCGCACACACATAAAATTATAAGTTTATTGAAGTTCAGACTTCTGTGGACTTTAAGTTACTGAATTTTATAAGGACCTAGTTATTAGAATTAATTAGGGAAAACAAATAGCTGCATTGATAAAATATGTTTCTTTGTCTTCTATTTTGAATAAGAGTAGTAATTAAAACACCGAATAACCAGGATGTAACAAGCTATACCACATCGGATTCGACAACCGCTATCAAAAACAAAAGTTGAGCTGAAGAACTAACTAATATTAAGGATGTGCTTGTTTCAGTCCCAATGAATGTTATTCATTTAAACTTAAAGTTTTTGTTTAGTAACGTCTGGAAAGGTGTAGACTAAACTGATAACAGTTTCATAATGAACAAAGAAGCATTGAAACAAAGACGAACTAATAACTCTATTGAGAAAAACGAGAAACCCAAAATGGGCGGGAAAACTTGTTAAACTTTCATTAACTGAAAATGAAATATAGAGCTCCTATTTATAGACTTTAGGAGTCAAACTACAAAAGTCAAACTAGACTAAAATGTAACATGAATTTAGCTAAAATGTTAAACTAGAATGGAAAGTACACGCTATTAAACATTACATCTATCAACTACATTGGATTACAAATAACTTGAGCTTTATAAATAAATCTAAACATGGACTGTTTGATTACTTTGACTTGTTGAGTTACATTGTTGACTTGATGAGCTTGAGTTGTTGAGCTTATGATCTTCTGTTGGAATAAAACTTGGACTTATTTGATGATTCTTGATCTTGTCCCTGACAAAATGGTCGGATTTACAAGGAACAAGCTGAAATGGATTTTAAGTCAAACTGGGTTTGGGTCGAAATGAGTCATTTTGGTAAGCGGGTCAGATGAGTCATGGGTCGGGTTAACCCGTTATTTTTAACCTATAAGGTTTATAGTTAATGAACATATGCATTGGGGGCTTAAATTTATGTTAAACGATATTAAATTTTTTATAAAGCACATCTACTAAAACGAGCTTTTTGGTGAATCATAGCTTAAATAATTGCCTGAAGTTGATTTACTAAAAGTGAGGTTCAGTTTATCCGTACCCCTATCACTTGCTTCTAAAAGCAACATAGGATTAGCAATAGGAAGAACATAAGTAACAGATGTGATTTCCCATGATAGATATAATAAAAAGGGAAATTGTTAAATGTAGCCTTATGGGCTATATTTAAAATATTCATACATGCATTGCTTGCACATAATCATAGTAAGGTTGGATCAGGTGGTTATCACCATTTCCTCTAAAGACAGAGATCATAGGTTCGATCCTCACTCCTTGCAAGGTCGGAGGTCCTTTTCTACCTTTGGTAGAAACGGAAGCAGCCTCTCTACCTTAGGCAGAGGTATCTATGTCTATGTCTCAACCTCCCCCATACATCGTGAAAGACCGTATTAGGACTCATAACCCATGAAAGATGGTATTAGGTGTTACCTTGCCTTTTTTTTAGACTAAGAAAAAAGAGAAAGGCTAGTGGCGAAGGGATGTTTGATGCTAACGAATATGAGATGATCTTTAACCAAGGGAAAACGACCAGTGAAAATGTGATGAAAAGACGAAAATATTGGTAAGAGGAGTGTCACAAAAGCCATGAAAGTGGCAAGAAAAACAAAGGTGGAGGAGCTAGGGGAAAATAAAAAAACGAGTGTGAGACGCTTATAAAGAATATTTTGTAGCAGGAAGCGAGAATAATGGGATTTTCCAATTTGGGAGCAGTAAAGGGGACGAAGTTGATAGTGTTAGATGTAATGTGAACATGGAACAAGTTAAGGAAATCAGGGAAATGATTAGGGTGTCATGGGTTTGAGCCGAAGAAGAAGATAAGGAAAATAAACGAGAGGAAAACAAGGTGGTAGGGTCGGTTGGTCAGTCTCTCATTAGCACTCAGGTTTGTGGTTTTTCATTTTGTATTTGGTTTATTATGAAGAAGATTCTTTAAATGTGAGGGTTACAGAAGAGTGTGGGAAAAAAGGTTGGATTAGATCGATTATTAAGGATGAACACCCTGATGTTATTGGGCTCCAGGAAACCAAATGTGGAATGGTCGATGATTTATAGGTTAAGGATATATGGGTCAGGCAGGGTTATGGTTACTTGCAATTGCCTGCTCGCGGGAATTCTGGGGGTATAATGTTGATTTAGGATACGAGGGTATTTGTGTACAAAGAGGCAGTTGGGGAAGAGATATTTATCGTGGTAAAGGGGTCATGAAAGAGGAAGAATGAGGATGTGTATTTGGTATGTATCTATGGGCCTCACGTGAGTAGTAAAAAAACATCGTTATGGGAAAGATTATCAGGACTGATGAATAGGTGGCAAGGGGCGTGGTGTATTTTCGGGGATATAAATGTGGTTAGGAGTAACGATGATAGACTTAATTCCTAAGTTAATATCAAGAAAATGACAGCGTTTAACGAATTCATTAATAATATGAGGCTAATCGAGATACCAATGGGAGGGAGGAAATTTACTAGGGTAAGAGACGATGGAATGAAGCTTAGTAAGCTAGATCGATTCTTGCTTAATGAGAGATTTAATGATTTGTGGGGTAATCTATCAATCGTTTCGTTGCATAGAAAGTTACCTGAGCATTGTCCTATTGTGTTAAAGGATATTGAGTTGGACTTCGATCCAAAGCCATTTAGGTTATTCATTATCTGGATGGAGGAACCAGATTTTTCTAGGTTGTGAAGGAATGTGGAGGAAAGAGGTAAGGAGTACTCGACCAGATTATATTTTCAAGGATAAGCTAAAAAATGTCAAAGCAAGTCTTATGGTATGAAGTGAGGATAGGTTTGGGGGAAATAAAGATAAAGTGGAAAATTAAAAAAAATAAAGCAATGAGCTGGTAATTAGAGTCATAAAAGAGAGTTTTATCTGATACTGAGAGGACTTTATGGATGGAGGTTAGAAAAAAGTAGGAGAATACAGAAAGGGAATACAGGAATATGGGTGCGATGTGGAAGGCGATGAAAATTCTAAAATTTTTCATTCTCACGTAAGGAGAAGGAATAACAAATGTAACTTAAGAGGTCTTATGGTTAATGAAAAATGGTGTGAGGATCCTAAAATAATCAAAGATGAGACGGCTAGACATTACAAAATGATGTTTTCTGATGGGGGGATGAATGGTCTGATATTTTGTAGTAGCAAAATTAAGAAAATATCGATGGAGGAGGCTCGTATATTGGAGAAAGATTTTAGTGAAAAGGAGGTGTAGGAGGCTATTTGTGGGTGCGGGGGGGGGGGGGGGATAAAGCACCGGGGCCTGACGGTTTTAATTTTAAGTTTATCAAAAAATCATGGGAGCTCATATCAGCCTTATCAAAAAATCATGGGAGATAAAGCACCGGGGCCTGACGGTTTTAATTCAATGGTTTTGGAAAAAAATAGAAATCTCAAGGGGGTGTAATGCGTCTTTCATCACCATTATCCCCAAGGTGGCAGATCTTATAGGGCTTAGTTATTTCCGTCCTATCAGCCTTATCGGTTGCTACTACAAATTTAGTGCAAAAGTGTTAGCGGAAAGGGTTAAACGAGTGGTGGGTAGTGTAGTGGGGGAAGTGCAAAACGTGTTTATAAAAGGAAGGTTTATTCTTGATGGGATTCTTATAGCAAACAAGACAATGCAATTTTTGAAGAAAAAAAGAGAACACGGCTTAATCTTCAAAGTTGATTTCGAGAAGGCATATGATAGTATTAATTAGAGATTTTTATTAGGCATAATGAAAAGAATGGAGCTTGGAGAAAAATGGTGTAAATGGGTGGATACTTGTCTGCGGTCGTCTTCTATGTCGATTTTGGTTAACGGGTCTCCATCGGAGGAGTTTGGTCTTGAAAGGGGAGTTAGACAAGGAGACTCGTTATCACATTTTCTATTTATTTTGGCGGCGAAGGGGCTCAACGCGATTGTTACCGAGGCGGTGGAAAAGGGTATATTTAAAGGAGTTGTAGTTGGCGCAAATAAGGTAACGGTTTCACATTTACAATACGTGGATGATACTATCTTTTTGGAGAATGAAATAGGAGAATCCTAAATCTCTATGTGCATTCTAAAATGTTTCGAAGAGGTGTCTGGTCTAAAGGTAAATTATAATAAGAGTAAAATTTATGGTATTGGAGCCAACAAGGAGGATATGGCGGATATGGTGAGATGGATGGAGTGTGGAATCGAGGAAATTCCATTCACATATTTGTGGTTACCTATTAGAGAAAACATGAGGCGGATACATGCTTTAGGTCTCGCGGTGGAGAAATTCAAAAATGGATTATCATATTAGAAAGCTAATACGATGTCTTTCGGGGGTCATCTAACATTGGTAAAATCGATTCTTGGTAGCTTTCCATTTTATTATTTCTTGATGTTGCACGTGCCTTTGAGTGTGTTTAAAAATCTTGAGAGAATTAGGAAAAATTTCTTTTGGGGAGGGGTCGGGGTGGTTAAAAACATTCATGGTTCAAATGGGATTCAGTTCTTGCATCTTTTTGGGTGGGGGTTTAATATTGGGGCCTTTATGGCAAAAAACTTAACGTTACTAGGAAAGTGGTGGTGAAGGTTTAGGAGGGAGGGTGAGAGCTTATGGGTTAGGGTGATTAAAAGCATCTATGAGAATAGCAAAAGGGTTCGGAGAGGTTAGGGCTTTGGGTGGGGGAGTGTGGGGGTAGGGTATGGAATGACATTGTGTGGATTGGTGAGGAGATTGATGGTACGGGGTTAGAGTTTTCTTTATCTTATTACGGGGTATTGGGGGAAGGGAGGGATATTAGGTTTTGGGTTGATAGATGGGTTGATAATCGGAGATTATGTGATAGATTCCCTAGGTTATATCATTTAGATAGGAGAAATGAGAGGTGTGTGCGAGATAAGGGGTCATGGGTTAATGATGTGTGGTATTGGGAATGGGTTAGTAGTATTAATGGTAGGGTAACTAGGGAGTTCGAGGAGCTTTTAGAGGTTGTGCAAGATATTATTGATAAATCTAATTGTAGGGATAAATGGAGGTGGGTCCTTGATGAAGATGACGAGTTCAAGCTTAAAGAGCTAGCTAGATTAGTGGACGAGAAGACGTGTGGAAAGTGGAAGTCATGAGACGCTTTAGAATAAATTGGCGCCTAAAAAAGTAAACATTTTTGTGTGGAGGGCGCTAAAAAGAAGATTTCCGGTTCATGTAGAGCTTGATAGAAGAGGCATTGACTTGGACTCAGTTCTTTGTCATTGTTGTAACAACATCGTGGAAACTTGTGCTCATTGCTTGGTCACTTGTGATTTAGTGATGAGGGTATTTAATTGGTGGGAGGAGGGGATCGTTGATGCTTTCTCTATTGATGAATTCTTTTCATCTAACGGAGGTGTTAATGTTCATAACATTCTATCTCGTGTTTGGCAAATGGTTCTTTGGACTTCCGGTTACTTCATATGGAAAGAAAGAAATGCACGCGTGTTTGGTAAAAAGGTTTCAAGTACGAATAAGATTGTTCAAGATATTCAACTCAAAAACTTCAAATGGATTGTGATAAGATCAAATAAGTATAAAAAGATAGATTTGCAACAATAGCTATGGGAACCTCTCAAGATTTGCGTAAAGTAAGTTTAGGCCCTACAGCCTGCCACATCAGCATTTCACTCCCACTCAAAAATACCCCTTCACTTATAACACACCCCAATCTCCTCACTTTGGCCCCACCACCTACCATTTTATTTTCTTTTCCATTTTTTTAACACAAACATAATTCATTTCATTTAAATTAAAAATACCAACATACGGAATTTAAAAATACAATACAAAATTTAAAAATAGAATAAGGAATTTAAAATACAATACGGAAATTTAAAATACAATACAGAAACGTGTTAATCTGTTTCATATTCTGAATCAGATTTCACCCACATTCCAACCTGAATAACTCATCATGAGCTTGTTCTTCCTTCATAAATTCCTCACATTCTTTTTCAGCTCTTGCTCGTTCTTTTTCAGCCTTTGCTTCTTCTTCTAAGTATTCTCTATATGCCTTTTCATCTTGAGCTAGTTGTTGTTGCTCTTTCTTGGTGAGAAATCCTTTAGTAAGATATTCATTACATGTGTCATGTTCTTCAACTGACTCCTCAACGGTTGGATAAGAAGAAATGGGAGGCATGGGTGGTTTCTCGGGTGTTAGGGGATTGATTTGGTTAGTTTTGTTATCCATAGGGGAAACGTTGTGTGAAAAGAGTTAGATACAGGTTATAATAAGAGTTGGATAAAAAGTTGTGTGAAAAAATGAAGGATGGTGAGGGGTATTTATAGTGGAAAACTTTTCTTTGGAATAGTAGCCGTTGGATTTCAAATTTGAAAATATAACATTTAAAACATTACTTAAAATATAACACATATAGTTGGAATAGTAGACGTTGGGAATAGTAGTTGTTTGATTTCAAATTTGAAAATTACAATACGAAAGTTGAAAATGCAATATTATAAAAAACATTACATAACAATGTTAAACTAATGAAACCGTATCCTTACGGAAAACCTTAACCACATTTCTCTTTGTAATGTTAAGGTAATTCTCTGATGGTTTAGGAGTAAAAACAAAGACATTAACAAGTATCATAACAGCTCCCACAA
Organism: Tanacetum coccineum; assembly: GCA_026074375.1. NCBI lineage: Eukaryota > Viridiplantae > Streptophyta > Magnoliopsida > Asterales > Asteraceae > Tanacetum > Tanacetum coccineum. Next base: position 8,586 of record BQNB010077453.1, on the reverse strand, counting down.
TAATATCCTTTCCATAACCACCCTCACCAATGACTTTGTGATGTACTGTTCCAGGTATTGTTCTTGAGAGATCTTTCATAGTAACGTTGAGATCGCCAAGCACATTCAGAGAACAAGGCTTGACTATTGCAACAACTTGCTCAAGTTTTCCTTTTTTTAGAAAGTTATTGATGTCCCCCAAACAGCCAGTTACAGTGCCACCAGTAGCAATCACATAATTAGTGGCGCTAAACCACGCCCCACTGTTAAAATCATCATCCTCACCCACATCCTCAACAACCTTCTGCATGTATTCTTGGGTCGACATTAAAGCCCCATCCGAATCAAGAATAAAAACATTTTCTCTAAGCAGCTTGGCGCGCTGAACAACACCCGCAGGACCGGGTATTATCCTAGCTGGATTTGGGGTTGAGGAAGATGGTTCAACACATGTGCTACTAGAGAGCTGAACAATACCCGCAGGACCGGGTATTATGGTAACTGGATTTGGGGTGTATGGAGATGGTTCAACACGTGCGCTACTAGACGAACGCAGAACATGTGTTAAATGGAGATCAGAATCATCTATATCAAGACTGTATTCCCATGGATCATTTTCGTTATTGAAATTGGAAGCCATTTGGGAGAGTTGGATAAGAAGTTGTGTGATATAATGAGGAGATGGAGAATGTATTTATAACGGAAAACTAGCCGTTGGAATTCAAACATTACACTTTATTTAAAACATTACATTAAAAAAACAATTAAAACATTACACTAAAATAGTTCCTAATCTGATGACTCGTATTCTGAATCATATCTCACCACCCCAAATTCCATAAAGAATTCATCATCATCAGCTTGTTTTTGCCTAATTTTCTCCTCTCGTGCTTTTTCATCCATTGCTTGTTCTTCTAATGTTTCTCTTAAGGCTTCTTCATCTAGATGTAGTTGATGTAGCTCTTTCTCAGTAAGATATAAATCAGCCTGTGATGACGAACAACCTACACTTTCTTGTGAGCGGTAGTAGTATTTTTCCAGTAGCCAAGCTAACTTAGCATCCATTTGTTTTTCTAGTTTTGCCGCCTTTCCATACATAGAAAGATTCAGCTCGTAATCTTTATCAGAACCTTCTTTTAAGAAACTGTCGATCAAAGCACGACTCTCTTGTGAAATGTCATTACATTTCTCGTAAGCATTTCTAAGATCGTCTTTAGCTGTGCATGAATTTTCAAATTGCAAGGCTAAATCCAGAATCGCGTTCTGACGACCCTTATCTTCGTCAATTAGTTTTTGAACCAAAGCTTCCACTTCAGAGTCGGTATGTGGAAGTGAACAAGCCATTTAAGAATCTTAACAAGTTATATGTTATAATTTTTGTTTGGGATTAAATGTGAAAAATTTAGGTAAAAAAGAGTGGTATTTATAGTATAAAAGAGGGTAGAATTTAAAATTTAAAATTTTTTATTTTTTTAATATCACAACGGATATATTTTGAAAATTAAAACGTTATATGTTTTGTCGTTATTTGACTCGTGGCTATGGCGAGATATCCAAATTTTGGCTATGTCGAACGTGCTTGGTGTGGTGGCGAGCTTCGTGGCGAGGCCACGTAGGCAGTGGCGAGCCCAGCTCGTTGCCATACTCCTTGCTCTTAGGTCATGGGGCTTGAGATGGTAGCTCTATTTGGGTCATTTTGTTATTTTTAAGTGGTTAGTTTGCACAATGTAGTGCTCTTTTGTTTTTCTTTTTGGGACTCATCCTCCTTAATACTCTTGTTGAGGAGGTGAGGTGCTTTCTTTTGTATCTTGTTTTGGTTCTCTTAATTTATGTTGCATTTCTAAAAAGACTCCCGACCGCCTAAATTCAGACACACATCAACCCACTTGAATTTAACCCTAAAAAAATATACTGATACTAAAAAGTAAAAACTACTATATCTTCTTTATCGATATCTCTGTGTCTCTATATAGAAATGATAAGTGCTTAATTACACATATCTTTTACCTCTAAAAACGAGCTTAAATGACCAAAAACAGACAAAAACTGCCAAATATATGTTTGTTTTGCATTTGTATTGTGCAGGAAGTGGATATCATCAAAAAGACAGAAAACCAAGCCAAAATGACAAAACTGAGCATGGAATGGAAAAGACTGTGCAAAATCAAGGCCAAAGTCCAAAAATGTCAAAGTCAGAGTCAATACTGAAGAATCAGCAGTCAAACCGGAGCCGGAACTGAAGAATACTATTGAATGCAATCTTAACCCATCTGATGGGCCGGGAAAGCCCAATAGTATATCTATGAAGACTGTGAAGACCAAATGGGCCCTCAATCAATTACAACAGCCCATTTGTGTGCAATTGACAAAGACTGTGAAGACTTTGAAGGCCCAATCCTAGCCCAGTTACAGCCAATCTCAGCCATTGTACACACAAAACCCACTCCTATACCTTATTGGGCTTGAAAAAGCCCAATAACCAAGCCTGTACCTTATTGGGCCCAAACCCAAACCCAGTGGGCCCAATACAAACCCAAGCCCAACAAAAGCCCATTAATCATTTTTTATAAAACTTTAGGGGCTAAAAATGCCAAGTTTAAAAGTTGTTTTATAAAAGAAAAAGAGAAAAATAAAACACAAGGGCTAGTTTTGCAAATAGCTTAAACTTTCTTTATTTCTTTTAAGTAAAAACAGCAGGGACCACTTTTGTAATTATCCAAAACCTCTTTATTTCTTTTAGTTATAAACCACAAGGACCATTTGTGTTAAAACCCAAACTTGTTATAACTAAAAACGGGCCCAAAAAGAAAATGAAAAGAGTGAGAGAGTGGAGGGGCTAAACTTGCATCATCTTCATTCTTTTCTTTAAACAGGCTAACCATAACTGTACCAACACCATTTCCCGCCAACCCCAAACCACCCCTCTCCCACGGTTTTTTTACCCATACCACCTCTCCAGTACACTCCACAGCTCACCCCTACCCTTTCCCCATAAACCATTGCCCCTTATACCCCCTTTCCAGTTCAATCACACAACCCGAAGTACCCCCATCAATGGCTGAGATAGTATACAAGGCCAAGGAAGGCTAGGATTATCTTGGGGAGTGTTGTACTCTTACAACCAGCTCTTCCCAAGTCAAAAAGAAGAAAAAGAGTTTTCGGTTCGGTTCGGTTTTCGGGTTGACCCCAAAAAGTTTTTCGGTTTTCGGTTCGGTTTTCGGGTTGACCCAAAATTTTTTTTTAATACCAAATCTAATCAGAACGATTATTAAACAGAACAACCCTATTAACCGAAACGACAAATCCCCTAACCCTATTTAGTTTAAAAACCTTAACATAGTTTATAAATATAGTATTGGGTAGTTAGCTTAAACCTGATGTATAGTGTTATATATGTCTAAATTAAACGTTTAATTTATGGCAAATGGTCTACTATTAATTAATGAGACCTACAAAAAATAAATGTAGCCTTCAAAAAAAAGGACACGTAGCACCATATTGTTACTAATGTTCACGATTTCCTAAAACTCACCGGTCAACCCCACCAACTCCTCACTTTTACAAGAAATATAACCCACTCTAATCTTACCTACATATCTTTGTTTCACTTTTTTTTCAAGCTTCTCAGTCCAATGGTACTTTTCTTTTTCTTATCATCTATGTTATATTCGTATATTTGTCATTTAAATTGTTGATATTTGTTTGAGTTCATGTACATACACTTTACCTATTTTCGTTATTAATGTTTTGTTTCAGCATTATTCTTACTTGTTTTTGAATGAATATGGAGTAGAAAATTTAATTATTTGTTTATGTATTTTTCTTTGAACATGGTATGATAATAGGTATAACTAAGATGAAGTCTCTCTATTCAAGCCCGAAAGGGTTTGTATTCATTTTGGATCAATTTGTATAATATATATATCATAATACTTAGGCTTTATTTTAGGCGTTTTTAGTCACAGAAGGCGGGCACTTGTCTTTTCTGAGAGTAGTGGCGGACGATGGTGCTAATTTATCTTCACGAGGGAGGGATGAAATAAATGAGGATGATTTATTTGGGTTTGTTACTATTATGTCGTTCATAAAAAAAGTAGTGACACGTGTGTTTATTTTTTGTAACTTTTGTTTTGGTTATGATTGTTTATTATGATTATTTATTGTGTTGATTTACTTATGTCGGGTTTTTGTAGTTGTTGGATGGTGGAAGAACACTTTAAAGATGTGGAGTTTAGAAGTTTAAGATGAATATATGAATGATGACTGGTAATAATGATGGGATTGTGAAAAAAACTATATTTTAGGTATTTGGTTAATGTTTTCTAAATTGGTTTTGGCGATAATATTCAGATCAAGTGACAGTATGGTAAGTGCTTGGCAGGTGCTCGCTGAAATGTCTGAGAAAATTGTGGTTACAGTATTGGTTGTAAGTGTTTCTTTTGTTTGTATGCTAAAACATTCCATCAAGCGCTTGCATTTTGCTTTGTAATTGCTAAACATTTCACCATTTTAGTTGTTGCAATTGGTTAAGTTTATGTATGAGATATTTGTAACGAAGGTACATATTTTTTGGTACGAATATATGTCTTGAGTGTATTATGTATAAATCATATATGAAATCTAATCCTTGCACCATTATTTCGATGTGATTCAGTGTAGTTGTAAGGGGATTTATGGAATCACATTTGAATTTATGTTGATATTATGGGAAGATTCGATGTTTCGGACAGTGGATCAATTGCTTACTTTTATGAGATATGTAAGGCCATATAACCTGTATTCTAGATTATACTTCATATGTCCATAGGGCGAGTAGTAGGGTGAGCAGAACTTTGATTCTTATAGATTTGATTAGGTTAAGAATTACGTGCTTAGTGCCATCATTACAAATAATAGTTGTTCCTTTTACATGTACGTTTCAACATCTTTCTTTATGTAGAATTACAAATAACATTTTGATTTAAGATTTTCACCTTAGCTTTTAAAGAAACGTTTATGTATGTTTTTATCTCGACTAATTTGTGTCTTTAGAATCTTTTGGGAGTTATGTTGCAATTTTTTTAAAATTTTGGTTCATATCAATGATGTTTAAATTGATTTGCAGATTGAGTATCGAAACACATCAGATCTAAATTTGAGTTCTCGTCATTATTGATATGACGATATATAGCCACACGTACATGTATTCCAACTAAGTGATCGAGGTATGGGATTGAAACATCCATTGAAAGGAAACTCCAGGTTTGCCTATTCCCCATCCGTCGTATAAAAAAATCAAAATATAAATGGCTTGCAACAAGATGGAGGTTAGGGCTGAGCAAACCGAACAAGAAAAGAAATCAACAGACCCAAAAACCGACTTTAAACGACCAACCTTCGGCTCAGGTAGCGGTATTTATTTTTCTATAACTTTCGGTTTAAGGTTTCTCTGGGGCAGGTATGAAAACGATGACATAACAGGAACAAACCCCAATATATGTCTATACTTGTAACTATATAATGCCATTTTATATGTAACGTATACGTTTTTGATGTTATGTATTTCTCTTTGTTGACTCTATTGTACTTTAAGTTTCTGGCGTCTTGCTAGTCTCTTTTTTTTATATATTCCATCTTTGCCGTTAAAAAAAAAAACATCAAATGTATCATTACGATTGTTATTGTTTGGTTCGATAAATTGGATTTGGGTTTCAAAATAAATAACACAGAAAAAGAAGAAAAATGAGTGTTTAAAGTGGGCAAAGTGAGTGTAAAATTTAGGCGGGAAAAATAAATGGGAATGAATATTTGATAGATACCACTTATGAGTGGTATGATGGATAGCATATTAGGATATCATTTCATAAACTAAAACTCATATAGTGCAAACAAACAATGTATATCATTTTCATTGTCATTCCTCATAACCAATATATACATACCAAACATGCCCTAAATTAAGGGATAAAAACCGAAATAACCGAACAAACCGAAACCGAACCGAGAGCAACCAAACCGAACTAAGAACCGAACCGAATTTACCAAAACCGAACCAAACCGAACTACAAATTCGGTTTACGAGTTGAATATGAGTTTGACAATCAGAATCGAAAACCGAATTTATATAAATATATATTTTTTATATATATTCATGTAAAAAAAATACTACTAAAATTTTATCCTAATATAAAAAAACACATTTTATGCTTGAAATAATTTTTTTTGCTAAATATCTATGTAATTATTTATTTTTTAATTTCGGTTTTCGGTTCGATTCGGTTCGGTTTCCGGGTTGACCCCAAAAAGAATTTCGGTTTTCGGTTCGGTTTTCGGGTTAACCAAAAAATAATTTCGGTTTTCGGGTTGGCCCAATTTTTTTTAACCGAACTAACCGAACCGACCGAACCGAATTAACCTAACAACCCAATAACCGAACCTATCAACACCCCTACCCTAAATGTTTAAAACCTAACATAGTTTAAATAAGTATTGGGCTAGTAGCTTAACCTGAATAGTATAGTGTTATATAAGTCTAAATACACGTTTAATATATGGCAATTTATAATATATAAAAAGAACACATTTTGTTTTAAACCTAAAATTAAAAAAAAAGTAATGTTGTTATATTCTTTTTGAACGAATATAATGTTGTTATATTAAACACTTTTACTTATAAAAAACAATACATTTTATTAGATATTTAAGTATTTAATTACAATTTAAACCGTTAGTTTTGCTCACTCTCGTTTATTTTCACTTATATATACATAAAACAGGGCCTACTTGTAAATTTTAGAGGCCATGTGCGATAACTTAAAACAACCCTTCTTGAAAATATTCAACAAGAAAGTATCCAAAATCATCATACAAAAGTTGTTTAACACGTCTACATTATCGAATCGATATTATTAGAACACTTTTGAGAGTTTTATAGAACGTATACGTATTTTTTATTATTTCCATTCGAAAGAAATATATTTCAAACATGGGCTGAAACTATCAATTTTTAAGTCATTTTGCATTTATTTTGAGTTATAATTAATTGTAGACATAAAGCTACCCGGAGTGTGTGAGTGACCCACTCACGGGCCAGGTTCCAAAACATCAAAACCACTCACGAGTGAGTGAACAAAGAAATAGGATGCGAATGGTGAGCCACTCACCATTGGTGAGTGGTAACAACCGTAGTGTTTTTAATATTTTTAATTTTGTTTGTGAGTGTGTGTGTGTGTGAGGTATTTAGTAGGGTATATTTTGTATAAAGTAAGTATTTTAATGAAAGGTGAGTTGGTGTGTGAGTGAGTGGAAGTGAGAGAAGAGAAAAAACTGAAGTGGCGTTGATGTGAATGATGAGTGGGTTGCACTGCTCCCTTTAGCCTAAATATAAATACTATAAATTTTGAGGGACCAAAAGTGAAGATGTCCCTAAAATGATCTTCTTCCTTGCTTTATACCTATGTTTTTTAGATACATCGTGTTTTGAATCTTTTTCAAGTTTAAATCAATGAAATTGTTAAATTTTTGTTATAATTACAGAATTAAAGTAGCTTGAACTTTTTTTTTGTTAGATTTGAGCTAAAATCATAAATTAGCCCTAGTGCTTAAAAACTTAGGGGCCCAATAAAAATAAGGGTAAATGACACAAAAAGATATTCAACTTAACTGTCATTTCCAATCAAGGTATTACACTTTTTTTCTTGCATAAAAATGCACCAAACTTATTTTTTTATCAATTTAAGTATTTTCGTTAAATATTTAGCGATCATCCGTTAAGTTTTATATTTCAAGTGCACTGACCGCTACCACCATCACCGCCAATCATCGTCGCCACCACCATCACAATTATTTCATAACTCAACAACAGTATTGAATTCATCAATATTTCATTCCAATTCTACGTCACTATTAACTCATATCCATATTAATTCCATGTAAGGCCCATTTAGAAAGCAAAACAAGAACAATCAGCCTGTTCAAACTTAGATTATTTAACTAATTACGTCACTAGAAAAAATATTATTCCTTGTTATCAACAGTTTCCTTTCCCGATAAATCCAAACTAAACATCATACCAAAACATGTCCTAACATTTGTTATATAGTTCATATGATTTATTACCGGAACTGCCAGAACACTAACACGGATTGACAAAGGTGGACCATATTCTTAATGAAAGTATACAAAACTAGTGTTTTACTTTTCTAAAAGACAAGTTTTGCAGTCCGCAAAGTATCCACCTAATACGTGAACATCTTGTTTGTGATAATTTGTAGTGGTAATAAAAATATTCTTTGATTGGACAACATTATGATCAGATACATTGTGGTGGTTGTAGTGGTTGCGATTGGTGGTTTACGGTGGTGGTGGGTAGGGCTGGTGGTAGAGGCGATGCTTTGTAGTGATGGCGGTGGGCAGGCTTGGTGGTGGCGATGATGATTGATGTTGGTGGTAGCGATGATGATTGATGTTGGTGGTAGCGGCGGTGGACTTGAAATGTAAAGTTTAACGGATGATCGCAAAATATTTAACGAAAATACTCAAATTGGCCAAAAAAATACGTTGGGTGCCTTTTTATGCAAGAAAAAAAGTGTAATACCTTGATTGGAAATGACACTTAAGTTGAATACC
>BQNB010077452.1:0-20659 GCA_026074375.1 Tanacetum coccineum | reverse complement strand
ATCTCACGGATTCTCATCCTTGAATTTATTTATATCATATATATATATACGTTTTAAGGAGTAAGTTTCAACGGATCAATCACCTATGCTTAGATGACTTTAAGAGATATTTTGGATTTAAACCAGGTTTATTAGGACAAAGTGGATCCTTAGGTGTTGATTTTTCAAATTTGGAGATGATGGGAAATGATTGAGAATTAGAATCTAAGGAAGTTTCTTTTCTAGAAAGAGGACCTAATTCACACGTTAAGTCAAAAGAAGTATAGAAGGTTAGGATTAAAGGAACACACCATTTGGAGCATATAATTCAACAACTAATTTTTCAGCATGTGACCCCTTCTTACAACAATGGTGTGTATTGTTACTATCACCCGCACTTGAACTCAAGTGTAGGGGAACCCTCTCCTTTGCCTGTTAAATAAGGCTAGAGTCAGGCTCGTGACTCGAACAAAAACAAGCGCTTTTTGGGAGGCAACCCAATATTTACTTTTCCCGCATATTAGGAGTGTCTTGTGTGTTTTAATTCTTTATCGTTTATTTATTATGTTTGAATTAGTTTGTAATAATGTTTTGTTTGTCTATAACTTCGTCTTATTTAAAAATCAAAGGTATTTTGCAACAAAATAAGTGTAGGGGAAATATCCGGTTTTTAGAACCAAATTCAAACATTTGAAATAGATTGTTTAGATTAATTCGCGTTAGTTTCGAGTCATATAATTGAATTGTTAATTCCCAGGTTATTATGCAGCATTTTGTACAGGAAAATAACATATAAGAATGAGTGAAGGAAATTTTTCATCAAAAACGAAAACTGAGTTTTCACAGACCCAAATTAAAGAAAACCAAGACACATACCGACGAAAACCAAGTATTAATAACGTCTCATGGATAGGAATTTATATTACTAGCACAAAAACCCTCAAATTCAACCCCCAAAATGTGAGGTTCGCCCTTAGATATTATACATGTGGAAACCGTAGAGGGGAGGGGGGGTGAATACGTTTTCACTAAAAACTTTAAGATCAAGAATTACATCACTCTTCTACCGGCGGTCCCATATATATACGGGGGCCGCCAAGTATATCAGGGGGCCGCCTGATTTATGGGACCGCCTCCAGAAGAGGTTTTTGGACTAGATCTTTTGTATCAAATCACCAATCAAGTTTGACGCAATATGAGAAGTGTCGATCATAGGTTTAAAATAGCTAAAACATATTCTAACAATATAACCACACTCATAATATTTAGCACAAAGAGCTACACAACTTTAACTAACAGGATATACACAACCATTCACAAAATCATGAGTACAATGCAAGTATAAAAGTAAAGCGATAAATGTAAATAAATAAGTAAAGCGAAGGGTAAAAGAAAATGCAAACCGACACGATGATTTATAGTGGTTCGGTCACGAAGCTCCTCTTCGCCCTACTCCACTCCTCGAGTATCCAACTCGAGAGTTACTTCACTAATCAACAAGCTCCCTTTCGTCGGAGAAAACCTTATACCAAAGCTTACATTATTTTCCGACACTAAGCTAAATGTCGAGTCCTAATCTTAGCTAGAACCAATCTACCACTTCACCAATGTATTTTAAGGCCTAAAATACTAACCAACCCACAATAAACCCATCCAAATATATACATCATTTGGATCTACACACTACTAAAGATTGGAAGACATGGACTCGATCTATATGTAACAAATATTACAAATGGACTAACTAGACTACATAACTTTGGATCTTGAAGATGACCGAAGTTCTTTTCTTGCACTTGAGGGAAGAAGGAAAGAGTAGAAGATTGGATCACATTTATACAAGATTAAACAAGTTAAATGATCAAATATTTAGAGAGATTTGGTTAGATCTGTAGAGAGAAAGAACTAAGAGAAATTCATGCAAAAGGGTTGTGAAAATAGTTGGAGGTGACCCACTATTTATAAAAGCTGAAAAACAGCTTGTCAGGAAATGGCGGTCTCAGATATATAAGGGGGCCGCCAAATAATTAAGGGGGCGCTGACCAAATTAAGGGACCGCCCCGACAGACGCTCCTATTTTTGGCTTTTTGTGGTGACAAACTTATCTGGTGAAAGTGACACTTATTTTAGGGGGGAAATGACCAGATTTTGAAATTCAAAATAATTACCAAATAAAACATTTCTTTATAATTAAAAAATAATTTGTCTAAATAATTTTCGAGAAATAGTTTTGTTGTATTTATAAATATATAAAGTTTAAGACAAAAACTTATTTTTTTGATCATCCTACAAGTTTAATATTGTTTATACATACCTTATGTGATTTACGTCGGGTGTAAACCAATGTTCGTCTTGATGCATACTTGAGACGTCGAGAGATGTTAATACGTGTATGCATTGATGATTTGTGATTACGAGTAACTTGCGTACTTTACGTTACATATTACAAATTACATGTTTGTCATCATCAAAACATAAAGAGATCGTATAGATTAAGTATCGTAATATTTACACTAACAGAGTATTTTGACTTGTGGGACTCGTGCATAATCACAGTCCTCAGGTCTCCATAACATGGTAACCAACTCCTGCCATTTAAGCAAAGAGTTCCATCCGCGTGAGGTTCCAACTTCTCCTTTGGTATATCCTTCCTGATCATACCTCCTACGTCTTCATTCTTGATGTTCTCTGGTTTCTGTGCCTCGATTTGAGCTTCCAGAATTTGCTTGGGGAGATTTAAACCAATAGTCATGACTAAGGCTCGAACCCGTAATGGCTTATTCCATTTTTTACAGCTTAAGGCATCAGCCACTACGTTTGCTTTCTCCGGGTGGTAACGTATTTCACAATCATAATTGCTGAGCAACTCTAACCAACAACGTTGTCTCATGTTCAGCTCCTTTTGATCAAGAATGTGTTGTAAACTCTTGTGATCTGTAAACACTGTACACTTGGTTCCATATAGATAGTGTCTCCAGATTTTTAAAGCAAACACTACTGCTCTAAGTTCCAAATCATGAGTCATATAGTTCTTCTCATGAATCTTCAATTGGCGTGATGCATAAGCAATCACATTCTCTCTTTGCATCAACACAGCGCCTATACCTTTTATCAAAGCATCGCAGTATACGTTAAAATCATCGCTTCCTTCAGTTAAGGCCAGAATTGGTGCACTACACAACTTCTGCTTAATCGGTCTAAATGCTGCTTATTGCTTGTCACCCCAATCAAAATTAACTCTTTTCTAAGTAAGCTTGGTCATTGACTTGGCGATCTTCAAAAATCCTTCGACGAATCTTTGGTAATACCCAGCAAGACCTAAAAATTGTTGAATCTCTGTTGGTGTTTTAGGAGATGCCCAATGTTTTATGGATTTGATCTTGGTGGGACCCACATGAATGCCTTGACTATCAATCACGTGGCCGAGAAATTATAACTTGGGAATCTAAAATTCGCATTTAGAGAATTTAGCATACAACTCCTCTTTCTTAAGCAATTCCAGAATATCCTTAAGATGTTCTTTGTGTTCCTTCTTGTTCTTGGAGTAGATGAGGATATCATCAATAAAGACAATCATGAACTTATCCAAATATGGCTTGCACACGTGGTTCATGAGATCCATAAATACCGCCGGTGCATTCGTCAAGCAAAATGGCATAACTTGGAACTCGTAATGACCATATCGAGTTCTAAATGCCATTTTTGGAATATCTTCTTCGTGTACTCGAAGCTGGTGATAAGCTGATCGTAGGTCTATCTTAGAATAAACATTGGATCCTTGTAGTTAATCAAATAAATTGTTGATCCTTGGGAGTGGATAACGATTTTTCACCGTTAGCTTGTTCAGCTCTCAGTAGTTGATGCACATTCGAAATGATCCATCCTTCTTCTTGACAAACAAGATCGAAGCTCCCCAAGGTAAGGAATTTGGTCTTATGAAGCCCTTGTCAGAAATTTCTTGGAGTTGGTTCGATAATTCCTTCATTTCGGATAGGGCCAATCGATAAGGTGTCCGTGCTACGGTGCAACACCAGGTATCAAATCGATCTGGAATTCCACTTGTCGAGTCGGAGGGAGACCCGGTAAGTCTTCAGGAAATACTTCAAGAAAATCCTGAACAATCGTTATGTCCTCAAGTCGCTTATTCTCTAACTTATCTTTAGTCTCCTTTATAGTAACATGTGCCAAAAAGATAGGACATTCTTTCAGCATGTACTTCTGTATTTTAGTGCACGAGATGATGTTCAAATGAGTCTCGTTTCCTCGGTCGCTTCTGTTACCACGTACGATCAACGTTTCATTTCCCCAGGGATTGCGAACGATTTCCTCAGCACAAACAATGACAGCTTGGTACCTTGCCAACCAATCCATACCAATTATGACGTCGAAACTAACAAGTTCTATGGGCATTAAGTCTATGTTGAATGGGTGATTTAAATTTTTTTAATGTAAAACCCTGAATGATAGCGTTTAACCCAATTATTCTCTTGTCAGCTAGTTCAACATCATAATAATGATCTAAGGTAGTTGGTGTGATATCAATTTGGGAGCTAAATGCAGTAGACACAAAGCTTTTATCGACACCAGTATCAAATAAGACAGAAGCATAGCGGTTGTTTAGAAGGAACGTACCCGTAACGACGTTTGAGTCTGGGTTTGTCCCTACATGGCCTACCGCATACACTTTCGCTGGAGCATTGCCATTTCCACCTTGGTTACCACGGTTGTTGTTTTTCAGCTTTAGACACTCCCTCTTGAATTGTCCTTGGGCTCCACATTCATAGCAAGTAGGTTTCTAACCTACCCTAGTGCCCCTTTGGATGTTAGCAGTGTTGGCATTTGTAGTACTCCTACAGTCACGAGCCAGATACTCTGTTTCACTTGTAGCATTTTGGAGCAAACTGACCATCATGGTGATAGTTGCATTTTGAGCACAGAGATTTAGATCCTTTGTAGGGTTTCTTCTCACCAGACCCTGCCAGTGTTTTGCCTCTTATTCTATTGTTATTGGTTATCATCTTGCTTTCGTTTGTTTTCACTCTGTCGTTCAGCAAAAGTGCAGATCTTCTTGTCCATCAGCTCAGTAGCAAATTCAATTGCATCCTGCATGGTTTTTGTCTTAGATGCCGTTACACTTCTGTGAATCATGTCAGGCAAACCACCAACATATTTCTTAATCTTGTCCGACTCTTCAGGAAACATCCTAGCACACATCAATGCCAGTTCCTGAAATCGCTGGTTAAAGCTTACCACATCGGTACCTTTAACCTTAAGATTCCATATCTCAACCTCCAGCTTCTTAATCTCACCCCTTGAGCAGTACTTGTCGGTCATCTTCTTTTTTAGGTTTGTCCAAGTTATTGCATGAGCAACATCATGACCAATAGTCTTAACATAGGAGTTCCACTACGTTTGAGCACTTCCAAGAAGAGTACAAGTGTCAAACTCGATTTGGTTTTCCATAATGCAGTTGCTTATACGAAACACAGTTTCCATTCTTTCAAACCACTGAGTCAACTCGATGACTCCTTCAGTACCCTTAAAGTATAGGGGTTTACATTTCATGAAGTCTGGTTAAGCGTACTCACGAGCAGGAGGAGCTTGCCTCGTTACACCCTTGCATGAATCATGACTGTCTTTACCATTTCGGCTTCTGTCAGCCTCACGTGCTGCCAATGCATCAGCAACGCCTTGGTCGATCAGTCTCTTAAGTTGCTCATCAGTCACAAAAGTAGTGGGGGTGGTTGTTATGACTGGTGTTGATCTGGTGGTTCTTTTTGGTGCCATTTTCTTCAAATCACAAAAAAATATAATACTTGTTAGATTTCATACAAATCAGAACCATGACATGACATATACACAATAAATCAAGTGAGATCACATCGCACAGTGAAAAATACAACTGAATTAAAATTAACAATGGTGTAGCTAAATCGACATTCATTCATAATAAATTCGACCACATACATGACATAATACATCCCTTCCATATATAATCTAGAAACATACATGAACTGATTAGGTTAAAAAATGATCACTACCATTAGGTTATAAAATGAAATATAAACAACCTAAAGCCTTACTAGCCGGGAGTTACCCGTAATACTTAGTAGGCTATACAACATAGCTACAACATAACCAAATCTACAAACTACTACCGGCCTCCTCCGGTATCTCAGGCTATGTTGGACCGCTAACGGGTCCTTGTTGACTCTGAAGTGCTGTCACCTGTGTCTAAAGTGTCCTCGTCAGTGTTAGTGCCTCTGTGAGCTATGTTTGTCTCCTACGGTCTGATGCCCGCAACTCCCCGATCTCGGTCTACTGTGCTAATATAGTAGTCCGCAGTGCTCTCACCTCAAAACAGGCAGTATCACAAGCATCCATCGACTGTACCCAAGCCTCACAAGAAAGTTTGACCTTAGTCTCTATCAGTCTAACAGTTCAAGCATGGGCGCGTGTATCTCTATGTAGCATGTTGAACTAACCGCTCATCAATAATCTGTTATCCTGTGCATCGTCCAGTCTCCCATAAATCTCATGTGTGTCCTGCCTAATAGTGGTGACAAAATCTGTCATCCGCTGACTTTGTCTTGCTACATCAGTCGCAGCTGGTGTCCCCTGCATATCCTTAACCATCTCATCCCAAGTATCTGTAATCCCCTAACCTACCTCTTTCTTAGGGTCTCGCCTAATCTTACCATCCAAAGTGCCAACAAATCCATAGTCTGCTCTAAAGCCTCTAGTAGGTCTAGCAGTGGGAGCAGATGAACTCTCACCGACCTCAAATCTCAGACCTAGAGCAATACACAACCTCTTCTAAGGCGGTAATGTAACCTCGGAAACACCTACTCTACAGTCAGTAGAGGGAAGAAGCAAATGTGGTAATGGTATAGGTAAAAGTGGTGGTGTCCCTGATAGTGGTGTCTCCGATCGAGATGCTAAGATGTACGTGGATGGTGCGACATCTCTCATCATGGCCATAGATGCCCTGGTATGTGGAAGTATAATAGGTGATGGTAGTGGTAGTGGATGGGAAGTAGATGGTGACTAGGCTCTAAACTGGATCATAGCAGCTCGGCATCCTAAAGGATAAGTAGGACTAGCCGGTAGTGGTGGAGGTGATACAAGCAACGATGGTGATAGTATCTAGGGTAGTGGTGATAGTATCTGGGGTAGTGGTGATGACAATGGATAGAGTGGTGATGGTGGTGGAGTAGGTATGGCAAGAAGTCTGACAACCTCTGTATCTGAAGGAAATGATATGGGTGTCTGAGCTAGAACAGACATCCTAGCCGTAACATGGTGTATGGGTGGTGGGACAGAGTCGACCGAAGCTGGGTGTTCCTCCTCATCCTTGTCCTCGTCCTCCTCCTTATCATTAACATTATTTACAGAGGACTCCTCCTCCTCCTCATCATCATCATCTCGGTAATCGGGATAATCAGCTGGATCCTCTTCAGGGTCCTCATCATCCTCCTCCGGATCCTCCTCAGGATCGGACTCAGTAATGTAACCTATAAATCAGCAGTAGGTGAGACATCCGCAGGCAGTGGCTGCTCATCAGCTAGAAGCATATCATCCTTTGGTGGCATAAACTCTGGGTATACCGGCTCTGGTATATATGGTACATAGACAGGTAAAGGTAGGTGCTCAGGACCCAGAACATAATTAGGAGATGGTAGGGCCTGAAGAGCGGCCTCCACATAAGGGTCCTCTAGCATCATGGGGCAGTCCATCGACTATCGGAGATCCTATGTCTGACAGATCCTCGAACGGACTAGATACCTCCCTGTAAGTAACCGTGGAATCCTCTGAACCCAACATGAGAAAATCTAAAAATCAAAAGTAGCTTATATAAGTATTAATATAAGACTCTTATTGTAATATACATAGTATTTTATAACATGTATATCAATCATGAATGCATATAGTCTAACCAACTAATGCAACAATAGTGTTTGTATGTCCCGTGAAAATCCCTTTCTAAGAATGCAATGTTTGCAAACGGTTATAGTCCAGCAAAAACATTTGACTTGGTTCTCTATAACCTTGGCTCTTGATACCAATCTGTAACACCCCCAAATTAGGTCGCAGCAGAATATGGGTTTGGGGGTGGTACTTTGATAAGTGTAGAATACACATATCCATTTATGTTTAAAATAGCCCAATTAAACCCAAAACAGACCAAAAATGGCAAAAATATGCTTGTATTTGTGTTTTGTGTGTGCATGTACGGATATATTATAAATTACAAGAAAACCATCAAAAACAAGCAAGCACGGACACGAGAATGGAAGAGTGAACAAAAGCCGGAAGCAAAGCTAGGAAAAGTCAAACCCTTAGTCAAAGTGGTCAAATCATGGTAAAAAAAAGTCAACAAGACCCAAAATATTCCATTTGAGCCCCTCAACTTTCAGAAAAATCCATAAAAAGTCCCTAAGCCTAAATGGGCCTCACCCGGATCATTAAGCCCAAAATCATAGCCCAGCTCTCTTTTGTTAAACTCTAGGGACCAAACATGCAAATTTCCAAAACCTAATTATAACTAGAAAAGGAGAAAACAAAAGAGAGGGACTGAATTCGTCAAAGGGCCAAAGTTCAAAAATAAGTTACCCGCTTCAGTTATAAAGGCGCGAAGCCCTTTTTACTGTTCATTCGTCTCTCCCGTTTCACCAAGCAGTCAAAACAAAGGGCAAATTAAAATCAATGGGCAATTAAGACAATTCATGAGCTCACTAACAAGATTGCAAGGACAGATTAGTCAAATCAAGAGGCAATCATTCCTCACTCAAGCATAAGGACACGTCATTAATGGAGAAGCACACAAGAGGCGTGGGTTTTGCACTAAACTCACTCACAAAAGAAGCACAAGCTGTCACAATCAAAGAATGACAGCTTGGCAATCCTCAAGTATCCACAAAAGATCCAACGGCTATGAATCATGATCCAATGATTAAGAGATTCAAGGGATGAGATTGAAGGATTGGAGAGCAAGGCAAGAGAGACTAGAAGCTTCACCTGCAGCCTATAAATAGAGCCTCACTCTTCACACACACACACACGTAGCCTTAGAATTTAGTTTTAGCTTAATTTTCAATTTCTAGCTTAATTTTGTTTTAAACCTTGTAACTTTCCTTTTAAGTATTGTAAGCAAACTTTTTATTAATGAAATTCAGTTGTTTTTAATCTCTCAAAATCTCTTTAATTCATAAGCTCTCATTTGTCTTATTTGATATTAAGCTAAAGCTCAATAAGCCCTCATAAGCTCAAAATCAGCTCTAATAAGTCTATAAGCTTATTATGGAGCTCAACTCACCTTAATCATACTTTAAACCTGTAAAATCAGCTTAAGTTCTATTTACCTTTGGATTTGGATTTATGAGCTTATTTGGAAGAGAGATCAATCCTGGAAGGATCTCTATGGACTTAACTCCTAGCTTATTAATAAGCTAGGAGAGCTTGTAGCTGCTCATACGGTTCTTCTTGTTTAGCTAGAGGATAAAGTAAGTCTCACCTTTAAATTTCTTGTATTTCATAATATAGCCTAATTAGTTATAGCATAGTTTCTTCTTAGATATGCTTGTTTGCCTAAATATCTAGCTTATATGTGCTTATATCTCTTGTTATTTTGCTTTTTAGATTATTAGTTAAATCTGTTTTTGGCATTTATTATGTTTTGTATAATAGTCTTTAATATAATTTGTCTTAAAAACTTAAAAAACCAAAAATAGTAGGAGCTTAGTTTAAATCATAGATTATTGCTTAATCAGTTGTTAATTCATGTTAGTAAGGGTTGTTATAAGCTAAAAATCATCTGGTATTAGGCTCTTGATAAATAGATTTCATTTTAAGAGCTTTTTTAAAACTGTCATAAATCTTAAGGGGTGTTTGGAATAAGCTTCTTTGACCATAAATAGTCAAAGTGAGCTTTAGTTTTTCATTGAGTCAGTTTAAATTTCATTTAACATTAATAGTTAAAGAGTTTTTATAAGTTAGATTTTGAAAATGAAAAGATTAGAGCTTATTTTCATAGTGTCAGCACCAGGGGAGTTTTTAGCTTAGGATTTGATAGCTTAAGTTTGATTTTAGCTCTTTGAGCCTTTGCTAGTAAGTTTAGTGTGTTCATACACACTCAATAAGTGTAAGTAGTGCATGTTTATCCTTCTTAGGTAAACCCTGCACCTTTAACGTTGACCCCCCAGCCGTGGATTCTGACTGACTTGTGCAAAGTGCATCAGTAGGAACTAAGGAGTTCCTACTGTCACTTTTAGCTTAATTTTTAGCTAGGTAATCCTAGGTTTAAGTTTCTAAGGTTAGAATAGGATTTAGATTAGTTATAGCTTAAAATAGATTAAGACTTAAATTTTATTTTTTAGCTTATTCTCCTAGCTTAATTTGCTGTCAAAAATTCAACTAAAAAAACCAAAAGCCCAAAAACAGTAGTTAATAGTTGATAGCTTTTGAATTTGATTTCTAGCTTGTAGCAGTAAGTTTTATTGTTTAAATTAGTAGCTTATAAGTAGTTTGTCAAGTTTTCAAAAGCTCATTTGCTGAATTAGCTTTTTGAGCAATTGAGCTTGTTAAGTTTTTTTGTAGCTTATTGCTTTATTCCTAACTTTGCTTCTTTCATCATCATTTTTAGGAGCCTTAATGTGATTTAAGATCAAATCTCTTTTCTTAATTAGAATAAGCATATCATAAGCTCTTAGGATCTTCTTTTACTTTTATAATTAAGCTTAATTTAAGCTTTTTAGAGCTGTTTTAGTAAAACCATAGTCAAAACCCACTTTCTGTGACAACTTTTTCATAAGCTGTTTTTGAGCTTATTAGTTAGTTTTAGCTTATGTCCCTTTTATTAAAGTTGTTTAGATTTGTGTCCTCTTTAAGTCCCAATATTTAGTTTTTCATAAAAGTAAAAAAAATAAAAAGTCCAAAAAGTTGGGGTTTGCCTGCCTCGAACCCACGACCTCTCACTTATAGACCCAATGCCTTAACACCATGCTACAATAGCTCATCCGTTCTCTCTTCCTTTCATTAAACCTTTATACACATTTTGGCCTATTAAGCCAAATAAGCTGTTAAGCTTATTTCGTGGCTTATTTTATAAGCTACGACTTAGGACTTATTTTTCCTAGGATTCTTATAGCATAAGCTATTTTTCGTATTTTTTCTAGAATTTTTACTATAAGTTTAGTATTTTTAATCTTTTATTTTCTTTTAAAACTTTAAAAAAATCATTTAATATAGAAATTAACCAAAAAAATAAAAAACTTTTTTATAAAATTTCTTTTTTCATAAAAGTTTGTGATGGAAAATTAGGTGCACTTTAGTAGGGTCACATTTTGCAAAGAATTCATCTTTTTAAAGGATACGGGTTTCGTTCCCGTTCTCGGTTTTCAATTTTAACTCTGCTTTTTAATCTCCGTTGTCCCAGTTTCCGTCCTAGTTTTTTTTAAACTTCGTTTTTAGTCAATTAGAATACATTTTAAAAGAAAAAATAAAAATTAGGTTTAATTTTGTAGAATTTAGGTTTTTGGCCTTAGTTTTAGTGTCTCGTTTCGCGTTTTTTAATTAAATTTTGAAATTGTTGTTTTTTATTTAGTAGTGATAGCTTATCAAAAATATCTTTGCTTCATTCAAATCAAAATCTAATCTTAAACGAGGTTTCAATTTCACTAGTCGTTGGGGAAACGACCCGGGTGATCATATTTACCCGGTTAAATATACGTATTATATATTATATTATATATATTTTTAAGAGTGAATTTTCCTTAGGGAATTTTCTTAATTGCTCTTTGAATTATTTTATTTTATATATATATTTTGGGTATATAAAACTCTATACCATACTTCATAGATCAATAGCATATAAGATATATATAAGAACGACCATTTAAAAGTCGTTTAAAACCGATACATTGGATTTAACAAATTGTTGTTACATAAGTTCGAAACTTCACTTGTTCATTGTTCAAAATACAAAGATTTTAGTCCATAACAAATGAATCCCCAAAATGTAATGAAACCAAATCTTTAATGCATACGACTTCCAAAATAACGACCACAAATGTATCCCTTGTCTTGTACATCATTGATCTCTTGAGAAAACATTGCTTAAAACGTCAACAATAATGTTGGTGAATTCATAGGTTTGTAAAATGTATAATGTAGGACCGCAAGATTTCCCCATGATTAAAATGTAATTACGTTTCCCTAAGCTCATGACACTGAAGCTCGACATGTATAAATTGCAATATAAATTTACAGCATTGCCCGTGATGATGTTCTAACCTGTAGCATCCCAAATCCGACATGGTATATGTTTGTTGTTCGACATACCGACACAGTGAGCATGACTCACCCGAACGGGGATGTCAATCCCAAATAGATCTATTTATAACATTCGCGCTCACAATAAGTAATTGATAGTTCATGATAATGGGCTCAGAGGGTTATCGCTACTTAGGCAAACACGTAATCGTAATGTAAAATGTCCACTTGCATCTAATTATAAAACATACATATATTTCTCACCCCAAACTTGTAAATCATTATAAATGTAAAACGTGGGGTTATGAACACACCTTGAGTGAGTGAATTGATAATGTAAATCAAAAGCCCGAATGCAACCTAATTCTATATAGCTACATCACCATCTAATGGTATTTGTGAAATCGTATTTATAAAGTAAAAACGTTTAAAAATATCTCTTTAGTAAAAACAGTGTAACTTTCTCGTTTTTAGTCCGTTTCTTATGTCTATGCTTTCATATTAAGACGATGTATCAAAATATTACATTTTCATATTTTGAGGCCTCTGGTCAATAGTACTTTTTACTGTTCATACACTTTTATAAATTTAGTTTTATAAATTTAATTATCATAAACCTCGTAAATGTCGTATCTTATTCGGTTTAACTTTGATTTTAGTAATTCTTTCGAGCACGTCTTCGTAATTAAAAGTTTTATCTAAGTAATGTATTTTCCAAAATGTATTTGAGATGAATAGTGATTTTTATTGTTCATAGTTTATAAAATTATTTTTATAAACTTTAATTATCGTAAACACAGAAGAATCCATAACTCCTTCGTTATTGATCAAAAAGTTATGATTCTTAATGTTTTGGAATCCTAAAAATATGTAATTTCTCAAAAAATTAACCAATCTTTTATATCAAAGGTGAATTGTAGTAAATTTTTATAGATTTTCATTTATAAACGCGTTTATTATCGTATAACTTGTAAATGCCGTATCTCCTTCATTATAAATCGGTTTTTCGAGTTCTCTACATGCCTACGATCCTTGTAACATATAGTATTTTTTAAAATTATAAAATATATACTTATATTCAAATTTAAAACAGCCACTTTTGATCATTTTGTTAAAATATGTTTAAAACTTGTTTTTATAACTTTTTAGTTTAGTCACTTTATTACAAGTCCTCTACAACAATTTATACCACATTTCTTACATACTTAAGGTCCTTAGTCCATCATTTGTCCATGATAATAAGTCTTTACATGTCTTTTGCTCATAAACTTAATAACTATACTTTTTAAGTAACTAGTTTATATATACTTTTTATAAATTAAACCATACTTGTACAATGCTTATACTTCTATTCCATCATGATATTAACATGCATATAACATATGTAAAAGTATATCAAACCATAAACAAGTGTAAAAATCCATTTTACAAGTTAATAATATTCCTAGATGGTGATTCACTATATAAACATAATATACATATGAAATCACAAATGTAAAGAGTTTAAGGGTTTTAGATAACCTTAGTATGATGCATGATGAATAAATACAAGATCTAAACCCTAGTTTAGACTCCAAAACCAAGCTTCCAAGACTTAGAAACCCTAATTCCAAAGAAAACCCTAATCTTAAACCTTCCTTGCTTAACCTTTGTAAATGCTTAACTAAACCTTCAAACCTTCTTGATATATCTTAGATATGTTGTAAGATCACTTGTGTACTTGATAAACAAATTTTGTATGGATTTGTTAGGGGTGTTTGTTCAAGCTGTGGGCTAGAGGAGGAGAGCAAGAGAGATTTTGTGAACTTTTACTTATGCAAATGAAGTGTGTGTTCTTCTATCTAGTTACCACTCTTTATATAACACTAGGACTTAGTCAAGACCACTTGTAGAAAGTATAAAACAAGATGAGGATTTCAAGGAAAGTCTTTTGGTCAAGATAACTAGCCTTGCTTAGGTTTAATGAGTCTTGTGTTATAGAAAGGACTAGTTAGTAGATTGTGAACTCTTTGTCCCCATGGGACAACATATCCATCTGATTTTTTTAGGGGGGGGGGGAGGTGCTAGTTGGTGATTTTTGTTATCTTTTATAAATATCTAGCATTATTTGAAGTATAACTGTATAAGGTTTAATGTAGAAGTATAAACTAGTAAAGTGTATGTTCTAGTTGTTTTATTTTATGTACAATATGACTAACAATGTTAACCAATAAAAATAAAATGAAAAAAGTTAATAATTATCCTCTAAATAATTATCTAACACTTGCTTGACGTAAACATTTAATTGTTTGATGCCCGTTTACGTTGAATGATAATTTTTAGCTTACGCGATTTAACTTAACGATTAAAATTAAAAGCAAACGCGTACAAGACTAAAAATAAATAGTGAATTAAATGACGTATTACAATGACCTAAAATACATATTGTTACAATGGAACCTTGGAGATGAAGTATGGAAAGATTAGTTGGTCTAACACCTAAATCAAACCCGAAATTTTGTTTGATTATCACTAAACCCTTTGGAACTCCTTGTAAATCACCTGAAAAAAATATCAAACACTAAATTCTTCTTAGTTTCACTAGTGTGGCCAGTTGTGTATACGTTAGGAGAAGTGAGCTTGTTTTTTTTTTACTTGGTGATAAGTGTGACTAATGTTGGGTCTTTAAGTAATAAAACAAGGCATGGTTAATAATAATTTTTTAATCTAAGGGAACAAAACATGATATGAAAATAGAATACGGTGTTGGGGTATTGGAAATGGAGGAGGGAAAGGTTGGTTTCTTGTAATTTGGTTATAACCATTGTGTTGTATGTTTTATGCATGTTTAACCATCAAATAACAAAAATCTGTATAATATGTATTGAAGATAGTAGGGACGGGCGTATTTAATTTATCGAGGGGAGAAAATTATTTAAATTTTGAGTATTATGTATAAGTGTGGGTATTTGGTTAAGTATGGAGAGGTAGTATGGTTTACATGCATGCATAAAGGGTCATAATACAAAACGTAAGCGTTTTACGTAAAACTTGCAAAATAAAATATGAAAATTTATAAATTATCTTTGTAATAATTATATAACAAATAATTGACGTAAACTTATATTTTTTTAATGCTAGTTTATGTTAAATGTTGATTTTTACTTTACGCGATTTAACTTAATGGTCAAATTAAAAGTAAACACGTAAAGGTTCAAAGTAAATAGTTTTGAGTTTATTGATGTAAAATGACCTGAAAATGTGGATTGTCATATCTGGTCTTGATACTTTTACTCCAGCTTAGATCTTTAGTGTCTTTACTTGTTCAGGAACTATTATAATATGCATGAGTTGGATTAACTTCCCTTCAATTCATGTAGCATGTCTTGAAAAGCTTTCTTTATAGACTCCTTTTTGGCAAAGTTTCTGAATCAACTTTCCCCCAAACCAACATTCGTATCTTGAGCAGATTCTTAAACTTTAATGTAGATTAAACAATCTTCAATCTTTGTCATTAACGTGCACAATGGAATTTTGTATAAGAAGAGGCCAACCACACCAAATATTACTGCTTCTATATTGTTTCATGACATTTGTTTTTGGTGAATATCCGTTCGGGAAAACATGCAAGAGATCAGCAAAAATCTTCTCACGCTTGCAGAATACTTCATATAAACCATACTAAGTGAAGTAGAAGACACTACTTCCCCTAGATGTTTAATGTGTTTCGAAAGCTTTAAATTTATAAGACTAGTTTTACCGATTATTAATTGGAAACACATGGGTAAAGTATACCCACGTATATAGTATAATATTTTGGGTTAGACCAGGTCGTCCACAAGGATTTGATTAGTGTTCGAGTAATCAGAAATTTTAAGATAGATTCGATAATAAAGAAATATGATTGCTCGGATAGTTTCATATAACTCATAAGCAATGGTAGTAATATCGATATTTGACTTTAGGACTTTAACTTATAAAAAGGATATCTCGTTAGAAAACATTTTCACAAATTAACTAGTTTCAACTTAAGACTTATCTTGGTTTAACTTAATCAAATGTGTCACTCAAATAATCAAGTTACTATTATATCAAATCTATTTTGTTTATCAAATAACATAAGTGAATTTATTTGATCGAATGATAAAAATCATAGAGAAATCTTTAAAATCATATAGTGCATAACGGGTCTTTTGACCTATACCATTATATAATCAAAGTTGATGAACAAGTTTAACAAGATTAGATATGATAGGATTATAAAATAAGCTTAAGATTGATAATATCGAGGTGATACCAAATGCGTAATTATTATATTAACATGTCATAAGAGGTTTAGCCTCTCATGGCTATGGTGTTCATAATAACAAAGTTGAATAGAGAAACAAGAAACATACAAAATCCGGATTAAGAAATGGATTGAACACCACTTTTACAAGTACGAATTCCCATAAAAACATTTATTTAACTAAATACTACGAAGATGATCTTCGTTATTCACCGGAATTCGTGTTAAACTCTAGGGATTGATGAAGATTATAGAGAGGTATGTGAGAATTGTGTTGAAATGTGTTGTGCGAAATATGAGAGAATTTCTTCTCTATTTATAGGTTGGGCGAGGGCAAAAGTACAGCGCACTTCCTTGAGAAGTGCGGCGTACTTTGGGTATTAATGCGTAGAATTTTAATGCTGAGATGAAGTTTGGCGCACCTGATGTAGAAGTGTGTCGTACTTAGAGTATTAACTGTCCTTTATTTATTCAGCCTGAAGTGCGGCGTGCTTGGGTAAAGTGCGGCGTACTTGGCGTTATTTTTGATTTAATATTTATTTTCTTCTAAATTTTCTTCCGTAAGGTGTAAAATACTTGTGTCTTTAGTCTTTTGAGCTTGAGATGTCTTCAAGTGAACCTGCACATATTTCATGCTTTTAAGTATCAAAAGTTCACGAGAAATGATATAAATAGATAAAATATCGCCGCCAAAAACAGGTATAATAAATGTGTTATCAAATCCCTCCATACTTAGTTATTGCTTGCCCTCAAGCAATTAAAGCGAGAAAACACGATTCATTTATTGTGACGTGGAGAAAATTTATAATTTTAACAAGTTTTTATAATTCTTATAACTTTTTAGGCATAGACATATAACAGAGCACCTCACATGGGAAATGTGTTTGATTTATATTCACTCTGGCCACTCAGATATGGTTTATATTGTGAAGTCACTCAATTGCACAATCATAATCTACAAGACACATAAACATGCCCGTTGCGGCGTGAGCACTTAGAAAAAAATCTCAAAGAGGCCAAACATGATGCTGATGAGGGTGAATAACATGTATCGATTCCATGTGCCAAACTTAAGCCTTATACTTTAAACTTTTTTTTAATACCAATTGCCTAATTAAGGCTGGCACAAAACTTCGTCTGTGTAGCATTTTTCTTCAACTTTGGATACTTCAATAGATAAGAACTAAAGGGAGTGCTTGCAAATACAAGAGTTATGCAGGATTTCTCTCACCTCTAACATACGATTTTGTCTATAAATAACCTCACAGCGGTTAGTAAATGAAAATCACACAAACGTTCTAAAGCTCAAAAATTACGCACAACACATATAATTCAACCAATACCAATGCTCTAGAAAAGGTGACAAATTACAAATACACAGCCGTAACGACGGATGAGACACATGCACAAACCTTAACTCGAACAAGCTAAAGGTTAAAGTTATCTTAGGTATCAAAGGTGGATACTTGAATTCTTTAAGGTTTACGTAACGACGGATGAGACACTTGCAATTGCATTCAAACCTTAACTCGAACAAGCTAAAGGTAAAAATTATCTTAGGTATCAAAGGTGGATACCTGAATTCTTTTAAGGATTGATTCTTATAATTTAGTGGGACTGGTTTTGTTCTAGTTATAGTGTCAATCCAGTTGGATTTGCCTTACTAAGAGTATACATTTTTTATTTTTTAGAAGAAAAGCATATATTTTTAATTTTAAAGATTTTATGAAATATCAGTTGAAAATTTTAGCTTGATTACAAAGAAAACATAGAAGGATATGATTAGTTCCAATTTTGCCTAAATGTGAGAACTAATAAACACAAATACGGAAAACGAAACTTCCCGGGGAATAGAGATATATAGCTTGAGAGAGCTAGTCTTTTGAGCGAACGCTATAATTTTCCAGGTTTAAGCTAGATTACCTGAATAAGAGTAAACATACAAAAGCACACAAAAAGAAAATATTTTTGTAGTTTTTTTAGAAAATAAAACAGAGGATGAGGGACTTCACCACACTTAAATTAAAGCACGGGTTGCCTTTCAAGAAGCGCTTAATTTTTAAGAGAGTCATTAGCTAGACTCAAACTTCTAGGGTTTATTCTTTGGGAAAGAAGGGAGTGAGTTCTTCCCTTGGGTCATTATCTTCTTCATGATATAGCTTGAGTCTATGGCTGTTAACAATGAACGTCTTGCCATCTTTTCTATATAGTTTAATGTATCCAGATAGATATTAGTGTTTTACTACATATGGTCCAAGCCATCGAGATCTGAGTTTCAGCTGTTTGAATTTGTATTTAGAAGGAAATAATAGCACTTTGTTTATGTGTTTGAACTCTTTTCTCATTTTTAGGTTTTTGTCTTGCCAGACTTTGGTTCTTTCCTTATATAGATGAGAGTTGTCATAAGCTAGATGTCGAAGCTCGTCTAACTCGTGCAACTGGAACATTCTTTTCTCACCAGCGACGATGAGATCAGGATTACAGTTTTTAAGGGCCTAATATTCTCGGTGTTCTATTTCAAAAGGTAAATCGCAGTTTTTTCCATATACGAGTTTGTATGGTGTTGTTCAGGTTGGTGTTTTTAAGCGGTTCGAAAGGCCCACAAAGCATCATCAAGTTTTCTTGACCAGATAGCTAGAATATCTTTCATAGTTTTTTTAAGGATTCTTTTAAGAGCCCTGTTTGTACTTTTAACTTGTCCACTCGTTTGAGGGTGATATGATGAGGAAAAATGGTGGTTAACTCCATATCTTTTTATGTTTTTTTCCATTATCTTATTGCAGAAGTGAGTACCTCGGTCTCTTATGAAAGCTTTGGGCATTCTATAATGGCAGAATGGTTTTTTTAGGAATGAAATAACAACTCTGGCATCATTGGTTATTAAAGCTTGAGCTTCAGCCCATTTGGATACATAATCTACAACGACTAAGATGTATTCGAATTTATATGATTTTGGGAATGGTCCCATAAAGTCAATACCCCATATGTCAAATATTTCGCATATTTGAATGCTTTTTAAGGGCATTTTATTACGTTTATATATATTCCCTATTTTTTGACATGCTTCGCAAAGGCGAACAAGAGTATAAGCTTCTTTGATGATTTTTGCCTAGTAAAAGCCCGAGTCTAAGACTTTTTTAGCTATTGTGTTTGGTCCATAATATCCACCGGTTGGTCCGTGGTGACATTGATCTAGAATGGTATGAGTTTCTGGTCCTGAGACATAGCGTCTAATCATATTCTCTGAACATACTTTGAAAAGGTGTGCATCTTCCCAAAAGTAGTTTTTAAGGTTGGAGAAGAATTTTTTCTTTTGTTGGTACATCATCCCTTTAGGTATAACATCACCTGCCAAATAGTTTGCAAAGTCTGCGAACCATGGTTTGTATTTGGTGGTTATTTCCATAAGAGTTTCTCCAGTAAAGTTATCGTCGACATCACTGTCATCACTCGTCTCATCATTTTCAATCCGAGATAAGTGGTCGACGACAACATTTTCTGTACCTTTCTTATCTTTAATTTCTATACCGAATTCTTGTAAGAGCAGAATCCAACGTATAAGACGTGGCTTAGCATCTTGTTTATTGAATAGGTGTCTTAAAGCTAAGTGATCGGTGTAAAAAATGGTTTTGGATAATATCATATAGGGTCGGAATTTGTCGAATGCAAAAACTACAGGCATCGGTTCCTTTTCAATAATCGTATATTTTTGCTAAGGGGTATTGAGGGTTTTGCTTGCAAAATATATGGGGTGAACTGTTTTCCATCCTTTTGATCTAAGACTGCTCCAACTGCGAAATAACTTACATCACACATTAGCTCGAATGGAAGATTTGTAAAACCCCATATTTAGGGTCACTACTTATTCTAAACTGATATTATTCTCTGAATTTTAAATAATTTATTTTTATTGTTTTAAATGATTTTTTATTAAAATCGTCGAATTTAAAACTTTCATGAATCCAACAATTTAAATTTATCCGTTTATTCGACCGAGAAATCAACGAATGTCATATTTTAGCCATGAGAGCTCATTTTATTAATTTTTTATTATTTTTCATCTTTTTTTCATGTTTAGCCAAAACCGTGTCAAATTTGCGTTTTTACAAGTTTAATACTTAAACAAACCATTTTGGGCTTAAA
>BQNB010077451.1:5363-26342 GCA_026074375.1 Tanacetum coccineum | reverse complement strand
AACTTTAAAAGAAAAAACCTGAAACAAACCCGCCCGTCGGGCGGGTTACGAAACTAGTATATATATATATATATATATAAATCATTATTAAATGTATATTTACCCTTATTTTGTTATTTTTATAAAAACCCTTTATTAATTTAGTAAACCTTTTAAATAAAAACTAGTTATAAACTTACTATTTATAAATCCCATTTCATATATTACTTTCCTAATTTAGAAAGACTAATGCTTAACTAATTTAAATACTAGACTTAATTCATTTCTAAGAATACACTACATTCTCTTTACACTTATGCTACAACTATTCACCAAATAACACGACAACGCATACAATCATGCTATCATTTCCCTAGTCACAAAATGTGAACAAAATGAAATAGCAACTAAAACCATAACTCAATCACAATAAGATGAACACGCATCACGGATTGATATCAAATACGCATATAAGGTCACATAAGCACTCAATTATAACACATATAAATACTTTAGTCAACTCTAACGGGTTGACTAACCTACTCAAGTCACGGTTGTCACAATGGGTGTGATGCCAAGGATACGGCAGTATAGTTCAAACATAGTAGTTCTGTTTAAGCCTAAGGGTATTAATTGAGAAATATGTACATGAAAATGTTTGATTATGCCCAACAGGAGGATAGGCATTTAATATCTCATGCACCTCGATAATGAATGTCATAGTCATCCTTAGTAAGGTCAAATGTAACTTTTTGGATTTATTTGTTACTAATTTCAGAAAGCTTTTGCTTTTAGGGCTTTTGCACTCGGTGATGTTCATCATTTGAATTACGCGGTAGTTTTGATCGCTTTGATCTGCATTCATACTTATTTTGTTCTCTTCCCGAACAATCAGACATGATGTCTTTGGTGCCGTGACTACAAAGAAGGAAGTAAATTGATCATTAGCTTTCATCAATATAATAACTATAAACTTAATAAAGTCAAACTTAACAAGTTTATACCTCTTGCAAGCAGATTTTTTTTGAACAACACTTTATTAAAAAACTAGCAAGAAGCTAGAAGAATTACAAAGTTACAACATGAGGATTTTTTAGCCAATCAACCTAACTAAACGACACATTACATCTAAACCGACTCCAATAAAAAGAATACGACACAACATCATCAAAAATGACCGCCTTAGAAGGAGAAACCACACCAAAGACACACTTATTACGATAAGCCCAAATTAGCCACCACAACCCAAAACACACCCCTTCTAACAACCTTTTATGCTTGATAGGAATCCGAAGATTTACGATCCAAGAAACTCATTCATCGAACGTATGCACTTCCATGAAATCCACCTCAGATTGCTCGTGTCGAAACTTGAAAATGCCTTCAAGGAAGAGTTGATTAAGGTATTCAACCTATTCATTTTTGTTTGTTCCTTTGTATCGTTATCTTAATAGTTTGATTAGGTTTTACCATAGTTTGATTTGTTGGTATTTATTGTTTAGAATTTTATACATGATGAACGAGTTATGTTAATTCAACATGAAATAGAGCTACAAAGAGAATTTTACGTGGTAAAGTTTCTAAGTATTTTTATACCTCCGAGAGTTACGGTAATAAAAACACTCATTTATATTCCACATCTTATATGAGCGATCCCAATCAATATGTAATACACATGTTTACTCATTGCTTATTTTTTGGTATGACTACTACAAATGTAGACTCTAAGGGTGCGTTTGGTATATGGGTGTCGGAAACGAAGAATGGTTTCATTCGAAGAAAAATTGTTTCGTATGTGACTTTTGAAGTAAACAATATAAATGAGTGCTAAGGGCCCGTATGGTTTGTAGATGGGTTTAGGATTTAGATTTGGATTCGGATTTGTATTTGGATTTGGATTTGGTGAGAAAAAATATATTATAAAATTATTAAAATATATTCTTTTAAACTAAAAATGAAATTTTAAATTAAAAAAATTTCTAACATTGACGTTGAAAAAGTAATATTATGTAGTAGAACTTTTTTTGCAATAAAAAACAACACTCTTTTTCATAAAACCCACCAACCAGGTGAGATTTTACTATTTGGAAATGAGACCCTCATGTCAGAACTCAGAAAAATTGAAGAATACCAAACAACATTTTTTAACCGTCTATGAGCCCAAACCTTCTAAAACCCACCAACCAAACTAGCCCTAAAAACTCATTTCGAGCAAAATAGGTTAGTGTCATACACATTCCACACTCTCTCTCTCTTTGAATAGCCCACCACTAACTTATTATGCATAAAACAATAATATTAAATAATATGATATGTCAGCAACTAGTGTTGATAAATAATTCTGATGAACCCACATAATTTTAATAGATGAAATTAAATTGTTGAACCAAACAAATTTACCCAACAATGATACTTTATACCCATTTCAATTCCACCCATAATCAAACCTTTAACTGATGGTCAATCCGGGCAATATACCAAACGCACCCTGTTAAATGAGGGTATGAAAGGAATCTCGTTGGGATGTTACTTTGGTCTTTTAATTTGTAAAAAAAATACTATCTTTCAAAACCTCTAACTTAGGGAAGCAGATACATCATTTGTACCGTCACCCCGTGACTGCAACCACGTGACCTTTCTTTTTCAAGCATTGAACAATTAGAAGCTTGTCAAATGGATATGATCTTGCCATCACTTTGATACTGTCAACCTTTTCCATCTTTTTGTATTTAATGTTTTGTAGTTGGTACTGTCTGCTGAAATATATGTATGAGCGAAAGCAATGCACCTGGGGGGCTGCTTGCTGCCATTTTTTAGATTAAATTCTCAATTTGTGATTTATCTTCTTGATTCATTGACTTCATAATCCTATCTTTCTGATAATATTTTGAGCACATAGCTAGTACCATCCCAACAGTTCCTTTCCAGTGGACATGTACGGTATTGTCTTCGTTCTTCTTAACAGAAACCCCACTTCCTTTCTTCTCAGAGTTAAACGTTTCAACATGAAGAATGGTGGAATCTTGTTTTAGGGTGCGTTTGGTATGGGTATATGAGAATGTGGTTATGGGTTTCATAGTGATTAAAGTTGTTTGTTTAGTGGGCCCAGGAATAAAATGGGTATATCATAGCCATAGACTTATTACCCATCAATTTGGTGTCTATGAAATCCATTCCGTGGGCCCATCTCTTTTCCACTACAAAATTCAAATATCTATACACTTTCTTCATACCATATTTTGTCATCCAAACATAAACAATCGTAATCATACACTTTTTCATATCCATTGTCATTCTACCCCATACCAAATCCGATACCCATTGTGATTCTTAACAACAAACCAAACGGCCCCTTAGTTTCTCCATATCCATACCTAAATTCGTGACCGCCCATGACAATATTACCTTTTTAGTTGGACTATCGGAATATTCACATGTAGTTCTTGAACTGTACATGCTACCAGTGGTGTTCAGACCAACCCCTTGATGCTATGCTTCAAATTATAGCAACATTGATCAATCCTTCATTATCGCTCAATTTAACAAGACAAATTTTTTGAAAGGAAAGACTTGTTTTAATGCTAATTGGAGGGAAAAGTAGAAATATTAAAAAAATGAAAATGAGATAGAATTTAAAAAAGTCAAATTTGACCGGTCAAACTGGTAAAAAAAACGTACTATTATCAGTTTTTGTGGTTCATAATTGTATTTAATTTAGTACATGGCTCATAATGCAAAAATACTATTTCCTTCTATAAAAACATCTTACAAATCTTTTTACACACAGATCCTGACAAATAGCGAAACTGACAGTTTAGATTTAGAGAGAGAATAAGTGAAAAAAATATATATTATATTATTGTGTGTAGGAGGATTTGTAGGAGGATTTAGCAATACTCTTCATAATGAGACACTGAAAATAATAAGTTGTTCATAAATGGTGTTTACCTTTGTTAATATGTATATCTCTTTGTAAGTGAGAGACAATATTTAAATGAAAATGAAAGAAATTATGGTAAGTGGGGATGAGTATTTGAATTTTGAGAATATTTTTATACAATGAAAGATAGAAAACAATTAATGAAAGAGAGATGATGTTGTAATCGTTAAGGAAAAGTTAAAGGAAAAAATTAAAAAAATATTTTTTATGATATGGAGTTGATGTGACGAAAGAAAATCCAGAACCACACCCTCCGCCCATAGAACTTGACAAAGCGTAATTTTATTCTTGACTAGCGTAAAATGGCGTATCTTCTAAAATTGAATTAGCGTAAATTGTACGATGTTTCATATGGTATTCTTCCTTAACTAGCGTAAGTTTATATCTATGGCGTAAAAGTAGATCGACTAGCGTAAACACTAGCAATTTAACGAAGCTTGAAGAAAACCATGACATATTTAACAAAATGAGAGAGCCTCCGATTTATCCCATCTCGCTCTAAAAATAAACGAACAAGCTTTTTCACATCAATGGCTAAGAGCATTTATATATAAACCTAGTAGCAGGGCCGGCTTTGAGGGTGTGCGGGGTGAGCGACCGCACAGGGCCTCAAAAGTTTTAAGGGCCTTAAAATATGCCTACTTTATAATATGTTAAACATTTAGATAACTAATTTGCATTATATTTTATAAGCAATGACATTACATATATAAAATTTCTTCTCGAAAAATTTCATTATGTAATTTCGCACAGGGCCTTTAAAAAATTCAGTATTTTAGAGACGGCCCTGCCTAGTAGTAACATACTCAGCGAGCATCTTTTAGCACTCTTCAAGATGCTAGAACTTAGAGAAGCTTTCTAGATTTATCTGCATGAATATGTTATCTTTCTAGATTTATCTACATAAAATATTTTATCTTTCTTGATTTATGCAATGATTTTTTAAATTGAGAGAAACTTTTGACTTGAATGTCACAACCTTGGTGGGGCATAACAATGTAAAAGGATAAGTTTTTTTAGTGGTAACACCTAAAATTGACGTAAAACCATTATTGAAGAGATAATACGAACACTCGACAGTTTTTAATTTATTTTATAAAGTATATTTTTGGTCCTTGTGGTTTATTGCGGTTTTCACTTTTGGTCCAGAATTTAAAAAAGTTTTGGTTTTATTTTAAAAGGGATATTTTTGTTTTACTTTCAGTCAAAAAGCATGTTGTTTTGGTCCTTGTGGTTTGATTGGTATTTCACTTTTGATACAAATTTTCAACATGTTTGGACTGAAAGTGAAACAAAAATATCACTTTTAGACTAAAACCAAATTTTTTTTGAATTTTGAACCAAAAGTGAAAAACGCACCAAACCACAAAGACCAAAAATGTACTTTACTCTATTTTATATTCCAATCTTTTAAGTTTTAACTTTGTAGTTTATAATAAAACCAAATTATAAAAACAAACTAAAAAAGTAAAAAATATATCAAGGATAGGTCTCAAAATCAATTTAATTCTATGTTGTAATTAATGAAACGGTTTTAGTTATATAATTTTTTTAACGTGTTTATAAAGATGAAATCAGGTATGCAGTATTTCTAGACAAAAGTATTTAATTTGATTATTGGAGAAAAATCAATTTATATTTATTGTCAAAGACGGATATTTTTGACCAAGGTTGT
The DNA here is from genome assembly GCA_026074375.1 of Tanacetum coccineum. Lineage (NCBI taxonomy): Eukaryota > Viridiplantae > Streptophyta > Magnoliopsida > Asterales > Asteraceae > Tanacetum > Tanacetum coccineum. The sequence goes on along the minus strand of BQNB010077451.1, from coordinate 20,748 downwards.
AAATAGCGTGAGGCGTGACGTGACGGCGTGACCAAGCCTCACGCTTTAGAAGCCATGGCGAGTCATGACCTTTTTTAAGACGCGATTTAAAGCAACACAAAATATATTTATAAATTTATATATTTATATCATATTTCAAATATATTAAGTTTAAAAAATGTCATACATAAAGAATAAAGTTAAGAAACTATCTTTGCATGTAATCATTTTCATCACCACTACATATAAAGCAAAAACATACATCTCTCCTCATTAAATGCATACAAAATTTTAAGTAATACAAAATTTAAAGTTCATGGTACAACTCTTAAATACACAACTTTATTTTAAATTATACAACTTATAAAGTTTATAATACATCTCTCTCTTATTATTCGTAACTTTTTTAAAATAATACACACTTATATGCACATTGTACAAGTTAATATAGCACGTCGGTTACAAAACTTGAATTGAATGTTGTCATTATGATCATCCACTACTAATATTAAAGTGTTGTTTGCATAAGTGAATTTTCTAATTCGGCGTTTCGTCAATGAAATCATTATCGAAATTAAAAATTAAAAATGCAAAAACTTGATTTTTTTTCTTTTCAAAGATATTATTCACAAACTTTTTCGCTTAAGTCACTTTTTTTAAAGATATAATTCACGAATTGCTACTCCATTCAAGTTTTTGCAAGTTATATAAACTAGACGTGTAGTGTATCCGCGCATAGCGACGGAATTTTATAGCGGTATATAGTTATAATTGAGATATTGTGATTAAGTGTTTCGTGTAACATTATTGAAATATGGATCGGGATTGAGATGAATTTGTAAAACAAGAAAAAAAAGATAAAGTTGCGTACAATGAATTTGTAAAGAGAATACAAATTAGAGCTGCCAAGCATAATTTGTATGATGAATTTGTGAACCAATAAATAAGATATGAGTTTATAATTTTGGTCCACTTTATTGCTCGCAATGCATTTATATTTCAAGAACTTTTCAACCGCTAATTAAATACAAACATCCGTAATACTACTTACGTATCGATTTCGTGTCGTCTTACATCTTGATGTACATGTACATGATATTTAAATATGAAAAAGTTTGTCCGATAAAGTTGAATCTCTTTAAAATTTTTCGTCATGCGTAAAGTCGTTATCACAACATGTAATCAAAAAATATTGCTTGCCAAAACGTTTGATTACATGGTACCCGCCGCCGCATCACGCGGGTACCCTACTAGTTTCTATAAAAAATGACTTTTTATCGAAATTGAATTCAAAAAAGCCTCCACGTATCACGCTTAATCGCGTCGTATCACGTTTTTTCACTTCTCATCTCACGTCACGCCTTAAGCCTACACCTTGGTGTATTGCGTAACGCGGAGGTCACGCCTCGCACCTTTGCCAAGCCTTAGCGGCGTCATGACGTGCCTTTTAAAACCTTGTTTTTGACAACGTTATATAGTTTGCGGTTGAGTCTATCTATTTTATAAGACTAGGCGTAATGGGTGATGAATCACCACCGAAAATACATGCCCTCCCCTTACGAGCCTTCCACTTGAACCCGTCCTTGATAGGAAAAGTGAATAACTCGGTCGTATATGCGACTGAGTTCTTCTCATTTGTTTTATGTGAGTGTGTTTTTTTTTTTTTTTTTTTTTTGGTATTTTTATGTTTAAAGATATATTTCTTATGATCACTGCGGTCGTTTTATTATGATCATTTGCTCTTGGTTTTAAGTTGGCGCGTTGCGGTCACCTTTACGTATAATCTTATGTTGGTCATCATCTAGGTGTACATCTAATCTCACACGTGGCTAAAGTCAAATACCAAGACTCTTAACACGTGGTAGTATCTTTTATTGTGCTACAGTCATGCGAATAATCAAAAGAAACAAACAAGACCAAACCTTTGTTACAAATAATTCGTAAAAAAGCTTGCTAGTAGTGTCGTGTCAACAGTGAAAGTTGATGAATAAGTGCGATACGAATTAATCTTTTTCAGTATTGTTAAAGCGGTGCAAGTGAAACACATTTTCCATCAACAAGAAGATCGTAGGTGAAAAAATGGTGATCAGCAGCACGAACGCAGATTACGATCAGGATCTGCACTCCACTTTTGCTTCCAGATATGTTCGTACTTCACTTCCAAGGTACATATATAATCTATCTATATAAACAGACTTGAATATATTAGGGTAGCATTTATGATCATGCAACTAATTAAGAAATACTAGTTAATGTCCAACTTTAAGTTTTAAATGTTAGTTTGAGCCTTCAAGATACTCACTCATACTCTAATTAGTGACTCGTGCATAACAATCAGATTTTATTGCGACAAAATTAATAAAGCGTATCTGTATTAAAGTTAGCATTATTAAACTGTGTATTAACTTCTAAAATTTGTTAAACGAGATTTCAGTTGTCCATTCATAGAACAAATCGACTAAGTTGACAGTTTAAAGGGTATTAAGGAGTATTTTAGGTGAAATACATTACTCGGTTTTAATTTTCAAGATTCAAGATTAATCATACCCTCTTTATAAGTAGTAGAGATAGAGATAGTTTTTTGATCTTCGGTTTCTATTTCTATTAATGCAATGATCTTTTATTAGTGAATATGGTTTTTCAAAGGATATTTAATAGCTATATATAGTTTTCCAAAGGATATTTAATAACTAAGTTCACAATACTAAGTTTAAAAGATTGAATAGTAGATGAAAGACGTAATTTTTCACATATTATAGGAATGAATCAAGGAATTGTTGAGTGATAACTCCTTAAGGTATAACCACAGGTTAAGATTACCGACCGGCCTATACCAAAGGACGCGGCATATCAAATAATCAGTGACGAGTTAATGCTCGATGGTAACCCGAGATTGAATTTGGCATCATTTGTGACCACATGGATGGAGCCCGAGTGCGATAAGCTTATCATGTCATCTATCAACAAAAACTATGTTGACATGGATGAGTACCCTGTCACCACTGAACTACAGGTTATATCAATGCTCATATTTTTCTAGAATTGTGATGATCTTTTGATCTGTACTTAGCTTAGCTTATGTTGCTCATATTTTTCAGAATCGTTGCGTAAACATGATTGCACATCTGTTCCATGCTCCTGTTGGAGAAGACGATACCGCTGTTGGTGTGGGAACCGTGGGATCATCAGAGGCGATAATGCTTGCAGGTAAGGGTGGTGTTACTGATCAATTTGATTATTAATATGTCAATACAGGTTTATTTTCATAGGGTCAAATATGTTATTGGTCAAATGGGTTGAGCGTTGTCTTGACTCGTTACTAACACTAGAACACCTGATCTTGCAGGGTCTCGCCTTCAAAAGGAGTGGCAACAAGAGAAAATCACTAGGAAAAAAACTTATGCAGGCCCAACATTGTACTGATGCTAACTTCAAGTAGATCATGATCTATTTACTCACTTTTCTTAAAAATAATTTACTCAAATAATCAGCCCATTTCATGCGCCCATGTTGCATAGGTTTGTTGGGAGAAATTTGCGAGATACTTTGAGGTGGATTTGAAAGAGGTGAAATTGAAAGAAGGCTACTATGTGATGGATCCCGTTAAAGCAGTAGAAATGGTGGATGAAAATACGATTTGTGTTGCTGCAATTCTTGGTTCCACAATGACAGGAGAATTTGAAGATGTCAAGCTTCTTAACGATCTTCTAATGGTAAAAAACAAAGCGACTGGGTGGGACACCCCGTTTCCTGTAAATGCAGCCTATGAGGGGTTTGGTTGCAAGCAACCTTTTCCTCTACCCTTATCTTGAATGGTAGTGTGTGGATTTTCGTTTGCCACTTGTGAAAAGCATTAATGTGAGTGGTCACAAGTACGGGCTAGTGTATGCTGGCGTCGGTTGGATTGTGTGGAGAACTAAAGAAGACTTGCCGGATGAGCTCGTGTTTCATATTAACTATTTGGGATCTGATCAGCCTACCTTCACTCTTAACTTCTCTAAAGGTAAAGTTTATCTACAACGTACGTGTGTTGACAATTACCACAGTTTGTTGGTCCCATTCATTTGACGTGATAAATGAAGGTGGACTCCTAAGATGTGGAACTTATGAAACTAGTAAAAATAAAGGGGTTCTGTTGTCTTTCCTTACAGTTCAAAACGGGTTACAGTTTCTATAATAGTCCAAATGTGAGCAAAAAAAAAAAAAACAAGCTATAAAGGAAACGAGTGTCCAAAATGTAACTTCAGTGAGCTGCTAAATCTTTTATAAAATGTATTTAGATTATTAGGTTTCGAGAAAAAAAGGTTTTCTAATATATGAACTATTTTCACCCGTTATCCAGACCGTCCGACAAACCAGATTTACCACCTCCATTGCACAGAAAGCGCCATTTTTGCTACCTCTAATATACCTAAAGGGCCTTTTTTCACATGCATTAAATACTTGTTTGTCTTGTAAACATTGACAGGGTCGAGCCAGATAATTGCGCAGTACTACCAATTCATACGGCTTGGATTTGAGGTAATGGATCTAAGAAACTCACTATCTTTGTTGGTAATCTTGTCTAGGCCACAAGTTCCGCATTGATATTTTATGTCAAGAAAGGTAAACATGTTTTATGACGCGCCCACACAAACATCAGAAGTTTGACTTCACTAGTTGTGGTAGAAACGAGTCTTTGGAGCAACCACAAAGGTTACTCTATTTGAAAAGGAGGTTCTTGAGTTTGAGTCTCGAAGCAATTTTTTTCCAAACACAAGATAGATGGAATATAGATGTTTATGTATCCTTCATGATCATATTCCACATTATGAACCAAATGCACTACAAAAATAACTCTCAAACCTATGCGAACATCTCATTTGTATATTTCAACTCAACAGGGTTACAAGGATGTCATGATGAACTGTAGCGAAAACACACGGACACTTAAAGAAGGGTTACAAAAGACAGGGCGGTTTGATATAATCTCCAAAGACATCGGGGTCCCATTACTCGCGTTTTCTCTTAAAGATAGTTCAAGATACAGCGTGTTTGATATATCAGAGTCTTTAAGACGATTTGGATGGATCGTTCCTGCATACACCATGCCACCAGATGCACAACATATCTCGGTTCTTAGAGTGGTGATTCGTGAAGATTTCAGCCATAGCCTAGCTGAGAGACTTATTGCTGACATTGTCAAAGTGGTTAACGAATTAGAAGCTGCACAGCCCACTAACAATGTGACTAGTGTACACAATGGTGAGGCAAGTGAACATAAGGTGAGGGAGATGCAAAAAGGAATAACCAAATTCTGGAGGTTTGTTCATGGTAAGAGAACCAGTAGTGTATGCTAACTTGATCAGTTTTTTTTTTATGTTCTGCTGTTTATGAAACTCGCTTAGAGTATGTTTGTGATCAGTTACGAGTATGCACCGTGTAGCAACTCTTAGCATTTCCTTTGAAAACTTCCTTGCCATCTGATTTGTTTTTGTATGGCTGTTCTTCTAAATTTATTTGCATCGTCTCGTGGTAACATTAAAATGATCATTTTGAAGGTAATAGAACATGCATCTAGTCTATTTTGGGTAACTCATAAGAGTTTGACAATATCTTTATCTTTACTACACATAATTGGTACAACATACCATTGCTGAAGATCACATTAAAACCACCATTCACAAATCTAGGGTGTGGGATGTGCAACTAGAGTAGTTAATGCTAGCTGTGTTATAATCAGATAATCATTATTCTCATTTACCAAACACCCACTAAAAAGAAGCTTGGGTTTATGCATTAACTGTTAATATCAGTAACGAAATTGGACAGGTCCGGTAATTATACTGTTTCCTGTGCCCATCAGCCAACTACTTTTTTACACTAGAGTTGCCATGATTGTAACAACCCCTGAAGCCGAAAGCTATATACTAGCCAATACCTTCAGGTCCAACTATTAGTCAATGCCAGAAACTTGAATCGCCTCGAAAGCAATGGACACGAAAATGAACACACAACTTAAAGCTGAAGTGGATCATGCTGCAAGGCATGGCAATGGTTTCCTTCATCCAACACCAGTTTCTTCATGTTGGAAAAATATGGTTTTGCAAAGTGATGTTTTGCAAACTTTGGACACCATTTAACATATGTAGATGTTATATGTCTTTGTATTAGAGTGGGGCTTTGTGTTATCCTCTATGAGAGCTTCGCAACGAGCTAAAGTATGTCCAAAGTGGAGTTAAGATGAATGAGATATCGTGTCTCAAAATGAGGCACGTGGAACACAAAATCTGGGCCAAGATGGGTTCGAGCCCGCGCGACCTGCGGACACGAATGCAGCTCCGGTGGTTCGCCTACGCGACTATCTTTTTGCTACCAGTTTTGTTATAAGGTTCAGGTTCCAGAATATTCTTGAGGTTCAAATGTTGAATCTATCAACAATCTTTGGCTTGTTGACCAAGATAGGGTTTACCTATGTATTGAACCTTTCTCGTTTCCAGAATATTCTTGAGGTTCAAATGTTGAATCTATCAACAATCTTTGGCTTGTTGACCAAGATAGGGTTTACCTATATATTGAAATGCAGCTCCGGTGGTTCGCTTACGCGACTATCTTTTTGCTACCAGTTTTGTTATAAGGTTCAGGTTCCAGAATATTCTTGAGGTTCAAATGTTGAATCTATCAACAATCTTTGGCTTGTTGACCAAGATAGGGTTTACCTATATATTGAACCTTTCTCGTTCATTTTTGACACACAGAAAAACGAACTCCAAAATAACCATACGCAGCAGCTTTTGAGCGGTCTTTCCAGCAGCATAGTCGATCAGAAACACTCGTCATTTCCGGTGATCTTTCAGGCAAGTTGTCGAGTCCGGCTGTACAACAGCTTTGGACGTTGTACCCTGGGAAACAGACGGCAAATCTGTTTTAAGGGAATCGTGTTAAACACGAGCCTCGTTCCTTTACTGCTTTTATTATCTGTTATTATTTCGGTTAATTTACTTGTTAATGCTATTCGATCTACACTAATAAAAGTATGCAGGTTTCCCAACACTTCATACTTATCAACGGTGTCAAGTATCAACTAAGGTCTCTTCTAAAGGCATATAGTACCATCCACTTACAACAAGTAACATAATTTAAATAGCAGGCGACGGCTATTCTCTATGGAAATCAAAACTAATCATTACGGAGTACATGTTATAAACTAGGAATCATGGCCTTAATGACAATATAATGTGTCGTGTTTGTAACTAGATTTTGAAAAAACTCTAATCGCCTCCTTCTCCTAACTTCTCGGATCTGACTCTTCCAGCCTCCCAACGTCGGGTAGGGGGGTGGGTTACCATGACATACAACGCTAATCCCCAAGATTCGGGTTGGATATGGGTAGGTCGTAATCAGAATCGCAAAAACATTGAAAACCCTTATCATCGGAACCAATCTCATACCACATCATCGTTCTTTATCACTAATTTCCCCATTCATGTTGATGCAAAACATTTATGGAAAACATGTGAAGCATACGGGAGAATCGTTGACGCCTTCATCCCAAAGAAACTTTCAAAATCAGGTAAGCGTTTCGGCTTTATACGTTTCCAAGGGGTTTCTAATGAAGAGGATATGGCATCTAAACTTTCATCCATTTGGATCGGTAGCTTCCACCTCTTTTGTTAGGATTGATAAAAGTGACGATCTTATTGAGATAAATGTCTTGTAATAAATAATGAAATATTATTGTGTAATAGGTTAGGTAGATGGTAAATAGTCAAAGACTATAAGTCAAATGGGCTAAATTGTAAATGTCTAGAAGACAAGGGCTCCATGGTCATTCATTGTAAAAGGGTATAAATACCCCTCCACCACCTCATTTGTGAGGTGTGTCTTGTAGGTGTTTAGGTGTTTCTTAATCTCATTTTATCTTTTCTCTGATCCTCCTCTTCCCTCTTTCTCTCTTTACTTTCTCTCTCTGGATTATCACTATATTGCTTATTGATCCTGATTTTCAGACCTAACAAGTGGTATCAGAGCTGCAGGAGTGATTTAGTGTTGTTTAGGAGTGCTTATTCGGACTGCTTATTCGTTCAGCTTATTGTGTGAGCTTATTTTTAAGTTTTTTCGGTTTTATTTGAGCTTATTTTGTGCTTATTGCTAATTTTGGGCGTGTTTTATGCAACCGAAATTGATTGCTTACGGTTTTATCGTAAGAATCTTGGCAAGATTAGTACCGAATTTGCTTATTTGTGCTTATTTTTTATATTCAGCAGCTTTTTAATTTCAAATTCAGTAAAATTTGTTACTTCTGGTCAAACTCGGTAGTCAACTGGTCAAATTCAGTAAAGTTTGTTACACCTGGTCAAAGTTTGTTAAAACTGGTCAAACTCAGTAGTCAAAGTTTGTTACACCTGGTCAAAGTTTGTTAGAACTGGTCAAACTCGGTAGTCAAAATTTGTTACACCTGGATCTGTAACTGATTTTACCTACTTTTGACTTTTGGTCAAACTAGTCAAACTCGATAGTCAACAGTCAACACGTTTTTTGAAAAACGCGTTTTGTGTAAGTGTTTTAGATCTGAGTTTTTACTAAGTTTGAAAACAAGAACATCTCATAACAGTTGATCTCATATTTTTTTCTTGTGTGTTTTCTTTAATAAGATTCAAAGATCTCAAATATTTTTAACACTAAAGAATTATCATCACAGATCTTGTACCAATCTTGGAAACACAATCAAGAATCACAATCTCGGAATCAAGTAACAAGATAAAGATCGAACAAAACACTGATTCTAAACCAAACTCGGTCTCAAACTCGGATCTGACCAAACTCGGATCATATACCATTGTCGAATCAAACTCGAAATTCATTTTCATCATAAGATCTCATCAAAAGATTTTATCAATTGATCTTTTCATCATTGATCTCAGATTTTTCCTTTGGTTTGTCTAAACAAAATTTCATTGATCTTAAAAGATCAAATCTCAAAAAGAAAGTATCATCACTGATCCGTTCATAATCTAAAAATCACAAACTCGGAAACCCTATCAAATCCAAACTGTCACCCAAACAAAAAGACTCAAAAAGAAAAAGAAAACAATCTCAAATCTATATCATCACAGATCTCTTCACATTCACAAATCCAACTTCATCAAGAACAGAAAACTCAAGCAAAAAGTAACAATCTCGGTTTATCTCGTTTGATTCTCATCGAGTTGTCCTTAAATTAAAGAAAATGAGAAAATCATCATAGATCAATCTTAAAAGAAAAACAAGGAAAAAGAATTAAAAGATCTCAGTTAATTCATCATAGATCTATTTTGCTACTTTGTTTGATATTCGAAATCGAAAAAGAAAAAGTCAAGACCATCTCATGGTCATTCCTCATCTTTGTTTCGATAAGAGAAACGAAAATCAAGATCAAAGATTTTAAAGCTTGTCTTCGTGTCAGTATACGAAAATCAAAAGAAGAACAAGAACAAATTTGTTCATGTCATCTCTTTGTTTCGAATTGAAAAGAACAAAAAGAAATAAATCTTACCAGTATATATTGAGTTCTTCGTGTTGACTGTTGTGGGTTTGTTAATTTTTTGTATGTGGTTTGAGTGATTGTAAGAGAATCAAAAAGAGAGGTTTGTGTTGGTATTACTTTGTTTCTGTGTATAAGATTTGAGTTTTAAAGTTGTGTGTGTCTGAGTGATAGAGAAGATAAGAGAGGCGTGTGTATTTGTAGGTTAGGGTTGGTTTGTGTTTGACTGAGTGAAAAATCAGATATAGGGGTGATATATGTGTGAGTGTAACAAAGGAAAAGAGGAGCATGTTATAAGGATTAGGGTTTGTGTGTTTTATATGTAGTAACGTTTAGGGTTATCAAAGTGGATTTAGGCCCGGTTTGTGTATACCGGATTGTATCTTCCGAAAGTTTGTTACTAGAGATTGTACATTAACAGTTTGGGCTTGTTTTTTAGTCTCTCAAGTCTTGGGCTGGATATTGGATAGTGAAATCGTATGACTTTTATTCGTGTTATCTGTTGTGAGTTTTTAAACTTTTGTATGTGTTTGTGGTTCGAGTGTTTGTAGGGGACGAGTTTGTGTATTAGATTTGGTGTCAGGGTAAATTATTTAATGGTATAATTATTGGTTCATGATTTTAATTGCGGGAAAGATTTTTTCGACAGTGAGTAAAATTTTGAGTTGAATTTTTGGGTTAGTGTTGATATTGTTTGTGTTGAAAAATTTCTTGGGTTCGTTGTGATAAATCAGAATCATGGAATCAAACAATATGAAATCTTAATGTTTGGATAAAGACGAACAAGAAATACAACGACTGTGTGAAATAAAGAAAGAAATGCAAAAGAAATTCGACAATATTTTTCATAACTTTCAGATATGCATTCATGGTCTACGTCCAAACTCGTTTTATCAGAGCGGGGAATACGCTTTTCAGTTTCTCTTTGGAGAAAAGTTTCAATCCTTCAAGAATATATTTGATAATAACATAGATCAACTAAAGAAACAACTTGACAAAGAGGAACTTCATGAGTGTGATTCCAAGACATGTTTGGCAGTGCTTAAGAAACAGTTTGACACATTCTTTGATCTTAAGTCTTCTTTGTCTTCTTCTTATCAATATCAGTCGGAACTTGCACGTCAAAAGGAAATATTTCAAGAGTATGCTCACTATACTTATCAGAGTCTCAAAGAGACAATTTTAGCTTATCTTAATACTATCGACAAAATGATTGATGAAAGAGCATGTCATGAAGAAGAATTGCGGATAATCGAAAAAGATGTCAAAAACAAACAGGAAAAAATAGAGATGGAGGGAAACAAGAAACAATGATCCAAAAGAGTGAATACAGCAGTCCAGGGGATAATTCGGATGCTAAGAGAGAAAAACAAGAAAAGAAAGAGAACTGCAGTGAAAAGTTGTCTCTGTTAATACACCAGAACAGTAAAAGGGAAAGCATTTACACATCAAACGCAGAGATAAAACGTAATGATTTTTGTCGAGAAAAAGTCAAATCACTTCTTAATGAATTACATGTTTACTTTGATGACTTTCAAAATCTATTTCAAAGGGATATAAAAGAAATGGAAGGTGCGTTTGAGCAAAATGATGTCTATCTTGATGAAATTGAGAATCAAAATGATTTGTTGAAAGATCAACTTTTGAAAGCATCCTTAACCGAAGATATCAAGAATCTTGTCATAACTTCTTGTGTGGAAATACGGAATAAGGATTTACATGATGAAATTGAAAGAATTTCAAAAGAGTCAAAAGATGTTTCAAATGAGAGTAAAACAGTTGATACGGCTTGTAATGATGCATTTGAAGTCAAACAGGAATTGTCAAAAAGAATTGTTGAATTAGAAAAAGATTTGTCAAAATCTGAGGTAAAGGGTATTGCTTTTGAAATCGCACTTCAACACAAGTCACGAGAAAATAATTCTTTGAAAACTGTGCAAAAAGAAAATGAGAATTTTATGGCATCGTTACAACTCGAGAATGCTCATTTGAAACAGACTTATAAAGATTTGTTTGAGTCGGTTCAAAGGTCAAAAGTTGAGATTAAACAATGTGATGAAGTCAAAGTTAAGGACGATTTTGATGAGATTGAAACCAAAAACATTGAGTTGGAATATCGAGTGGCGTCATTAATTAAGGAGAATGAACACTTGAAGTTGACTTACAAAAACTTGTTTGATTCAATCAAAAAGTCATGGGTCCTCAAAAAGAAACAGTTGGATATTTCTGAACTTAACATGGAATCGGGGGAGAATGTTTGTGATAATGCCAAATGTGAGTTTCTAACAAAGTTTGTCGAGCTTGAAAAGGTTTTAACTCAACAAACAAAAGATTTTAATGACGTCAAGCTTGAATTGTCGAACAGAACAACTAAATTTGAGGCGTATTTTGAAAAACTTGAAAAAACGAAAGTTGTTCTTGAACGACAATTGGCTCGTAAGGTTGATGATTCTAAAGCTGAAAAGGATCAATTTTTGAAAGAAATTAATCATTTGAGAACTCAATTGGAAAATCTGAAAGGAAAGTCTGTGCAAACTAAGTTTGATAAACATTCAATTTTGGGAAAACCACCAGCTGATAAATTGTTGATAAACTCTCAAATTTCAAAATCATGGTTTATTCCCAAAGTTGATGTGCAAAAGAGTTTGTCAAAACCAGTCACTACACAGTCTTTGCCTAAAAATGAAAAAGATCAGCTTTTAAAACGAATTGCATATTTGGAATCAAAATTGGCATCTCAAGATATTCGTTCTTGTCAAAAAGAATATCATGAGTTGAGGACTTCATATAATGCTTTAAAAGTGAAGTTTGATTCTCTTAATCGGCAAAAATGGAACATCAATGTTTCAAAATCTTCAAAACCTAAAGAAAGTGTTTCGGAAAAGGTTCACACGGGTGAATCTTCAAAACCGTTTTCACGAAGGGTTTCTCAGTTTACAACCTATTCTTTACAAAAAGATAGGAAGTTTTCTAAGAAATCTCAAAGTTTTGAAACATTTTCTCCTCATAAGGGTTTTAAGACAAGAGCTTCAAATGAAAATAATCAATCTTTTGAAACATCACACTCGTGTTTTACACCGGTAAAACAAGTGTGGAGCCCAATTAAGGAATCTCAAACTTTTGAAGCATCTTCTTCTCAAAAGAGTTTTAAGACAAGTACTTTCAAAGGAAAGAATCACGTTTTTGTTACTCCACACTCTCGTTTTACACCGGTAAAACAAGTGTGGAGGCCAAAGCAAAGTCATTCGAAATCTTTCAAATATTCCAAATCAGAAATGCTTTCGATGCAAAACAAGAATGACTTTGCTTCAACCATCAACAAGAAAGGAAGAGTTTCAAACGAAACAAATTTTCAGGATGTTTCATCAAATGACATTAACAAATGGAAATCTTCTTCGTCAACAAGATTTAAAACTCCATTTGAAACACCGAGTTTCAAAAATCAATGGAATATCAAGAGGAATTTTAAATCTCCGTTGATTCCACGAGAGCTGTTTTCAAATGAAACACCGGTTTCAAGCCCTCGTTGGAACTCAACATCTTTACATCGACTTGACACAACTTTCAATTGGTTTTCAAAATTTGGTAAACCCGTTAGCACCGTGCTTAAATGGGTTCCAAAAGTTGTTGTCTAAATTCGATGTCAATGGTTTGTAATCATATATCAGATTGCAACCCGTGCTTTAAATAAAAGGAAAATGTACGTTTCAGTGCATTTATCCTTAACAACGAAAAGAGAAATCTTTTCGGTCTTGAGCTATTCAAATAAAACATTCAAAGTTTTGTAGCTCAAGTCAATGGTTTGTAATCATATATCAGATTGCAACCCGTGCTTTAAATAAAAGGAAAATGTACGTTTCAGTGCATTTATCCTTAACAACGAAAAGAGAAATCTTTTCGGTCTTGAGCTATTCAAATAAAACATTCAAAGTTTTGTAGCTCAAGTCAATGGTTTGTAATCAAATGTCAGATTGCAACCCGGTCTTCAAATAAAAGGGAAGTGTACGTTTCAGTGCGCTTTACCTTAAAAAGAAGAGAAATCTTCTTGTTTTGAGCAACAAGTATTCAACTTTTTCAAAAAGATTTTCTAAATCTTTCAAAAGTTTGCTCACCAAAATGGTTTGGAATCAAATGTCAGATTTCAACCCGGTCTTCAAATAAAAGGGAAGTGTACGTTTCAGTGCGCTTTACCTTAAAAAGAAGAGAAATCTTCTTGTTTTGAGCAAAAATTATTCAAATTTTTCAAAAGTTTGCTCATCAAAATGGTTTGTTATTAAATTTCAGATAACAACCCGGTTTTCAAATAAAAGAAAAGTGTACGTTTCAGTGCGCTTTATCTTTAAAAGAAGAGAAATCTTCTTTGTCCCGAGCAATTTTTTTATCAACATCTTTTCAAAAAAGTGTGCTCGGGACATACGACTTCTAAGTAAATGTCAGCTTAGGACTCGTTCTTCAAATAAAGGAAAGTGTACATTTTTGTACATTTATCCTCACAACAGGAAGCTTACACCTTCTCGGACTTGAGCTATTTCATTTAATATATTCCAAATCTTGAGCTCAAGTAAAATGGTATACAAAATTTGAACGTAAATTTTCAAGAGTTATTCAAAAAGATTTTTCAAAATCTTTCAAATTGTGTGTTCAACACTCCTTTCCTCGTTAATTCATTTGATATATTTTTGAGGGGGAGTATAAAGGAAAATGTTTTGAACAAATGTATATTAATTGATTTAAAAGTAGTTGTTGTCAAGAGTGTTTATATCGATAAACGTGCAAATGGTGAAGATTGTGTTCGGTTATGACCGTTTCCTGAAATTAACAGGATGAGGAGTGAGCAATCTACTGACCATATGTTTTTTATATCTACATACTTTGACACAACTAGGTTTTCAAATTTGTTTAGAACATTCAGAAAGGTTCCAAATCATAATCATGTTATATTCGTTTTCTCCCATGTGTTTTCAAAATCTCATATAGCTATTTTAATCCATTGATATCAAAAATATCTTATGGTATGCTATTTTTAAGGGGGAGAAAATTGGATTAAAATGTGATCAAGAAAGATAAACGCTTAAGTGTGTGGAATAACAAAGTGATCTAAAAGACTCAAAGTGCACATGTGTAGGGGAGTATTTCTCAAAAGCGAAACTTTCAAAGTGTTAAATGTTTTGATTTATATCAAACACTTTGATTGATTTTCAAATGGTTTTATGGTTTCGATCTTAAGTACCCATCAACCAACTACCTCACGATGAACAAAGAAGAAATAAGGTGGTAAGGTTGGTATTATCCCATGATCCAACCAGAACCGAAGGGATCTACCCAGGGACATTCCATAGATAGAATACAAGTCCTTAGGTATGATGGAGTTGAATGTGAATGGGAATAATGTCAACTAAGGCATGAGCTATCATCAGAACAATCACAACATGATGATAGTGATAACGTCTTAGTGGACATTGAAGGGGTTAAAGAATGAAAAAGAAATATATGGATAAAGGGTGAAAATAAAGAAAAGCCCTCCACAAACTAATCCGTCTTTGGCCCAGTTAAGTATTAGATAGCTTATTCACAAAGATGATGTTTGGTATTAAAGAAAGACATCATGGACACAGTGATGCAATGTACAACCCTTCTCAGCCACTCAAGATTATCTTTAAAGAATGCTTGTTTAATTGTTACGTTAGTTATAACTAGTAATCTAAGTGATCTAGTAGTTATCGTGTTTTTCTGAAATTTGTTTTTGAAAAACACAAACAACATTTCCTTGATTTATTCAAGTGAAGTGTTTTTACTCTTAGCTGATAGATAGTTGGCATAGCACGTGTACTCTGCTTGATACAAGTATAATAGCAAACGCGTTTTTACTCTTAGCTGATAGATAGTTGGCATAAGCCTGTGCGT